>CAJVQA010006872.1:0-14409 GCA_910591915.1 Cetraspora pellucida | reverse complement strand
GACAGTTAGCCATAACACAGAAAGAATTGCAAATTTTCGCCGTCACTAGGATTTGAACTCTAGACCTGCCACTTGGGAGTTGACAACCTATCCACTTCACTAGGTCGCCACACCCCTTTTGGTCAATTAGTTGTAACTAATTAATTAGTTAATTAATTAATTAATTAGTTGATATCTAAAAAATTCAGTTATTTAATTAGCAATTAACTAACTAATTGATTTATTTAATTTCTAATTTGATAATTTTTTTTTGTTTTTGCTAAGGCCATTGGTTATCAACAGCTACTGCCTTTATTGTAATTTAATTATTATGATATAACTTATATAAAGTAAGTATGCAATTAGCCACATATATAGCTTTTGGCTATTTATTTAAATAGTTTGTTTGCAGATTCTACACTAGCTGCTATATTTGTAATCTGTTAAGAGATTACTTAATTAAACTCTTTAATCTCTATACTATATATAACAGACAATACACAGGTTCTTATATATTTAAATGCTGTCTAAGCTAACTTTAATCTTTTTGTCTATACATCTATTAAGCTGTTATATATTTTAGAATATGTTATCTAACTATAAGGTTTTAGAGACCTTTCTGCTAACTATCTACTTACATTTAATTCTTATTAACAGGGTTCATTCTTGCAAAGTTTACCTAGACCTCAGTATCTACTTTATAATATATCCTTAGTACTTATAGTATATATCTGCTTTTGTTATCAGACTTTTAATTTAAATAGTCTAGAAAAACTGTAAATGTCTTTAATATATCTGGGTTATGATATTTAATATCTTTTTTTTCTGGTTTAAAACTTTTGGCAGCCTGATTAATGATACCTCTTATCTAAGATTTTTGCTTGATTTCTTTATATTGGTATCTGTTTTTTAGATATAGCTTTTACAGTAGTATTATTAAAGATTAATTTTACTTCTCTACTTAGATCTTCTCAAATGAGTTTTGGCTTCTCAGTTTTACAGTTTTATATAGCTATAAAAAGTTATTTTAGGTTTGCATCACCTATTGCCTGTTTGTATTTCTCTATATAACTAGTTATACAGATGCCTATAACCTGCCAGTTATGCTAGTAAACTATAGTTACAAATATCTTATTCTAACTGATTAATAAAATGCTATTACTATAATACTGTTTATATATTATTTAGATAATTATTTAAATTTTCACTATCAATAGGTTTTGAACTCATAACCTACTACTTAGAAGATTGACAACTTATATACTTTACAAGTTACTACATCCCTTTAATTTGTATAACTAATATTATATATTAGAATAAAATATTATAGATTTAAAATTTATTTAGATAAGATAACAACTGCCCACCACTAGGAAATGCACTTCGTAAAATTGACCTTTGGTCTGTACACTGGATACTATATAGCTACCCTACAAACAATATCTTATATTATCAAATCTAGGTGAGTTTTAACCACTCTAGTAGGTTTAGGTTGCAGATAAATTAGATAGAAACCTGTCTATAGTCTGAGCTTCATTCTTGTAATATATTTGTAATTGGAATAAGTTTGTAATTTATATCCAGAGAAGCCCCTGGAGGCTTCTTTAACAAATTAATAAAGATATGAGCAAAACCTCACCTTATAAAAAAAAAAAATAAAAAAAAAAAAAAATTTAGAAATAACAATAAGAATTAATAGATGGTGCTTATTTTGCCAACAATCACTTTAACAATAGCCTATTTTACTGATAGTTAATTTACTAACAAGTTTATTTCACCAACAGTTATTTTACTGACAGTCATTTTACTGACAAAGTAATTCTGGTTATTTTCATTAGAGTCAGTTAGAATTAAAGTTAATATTAGTGCAACTTTAAAAACACCTAGTTGGTGAAATAAGCTGTTAGTAAAATAGTTGTTAGTAAATAAACTTATAGGCGAATTAATTGTTAGTAAAATAGGATGTCAGAAAATTAATTTTCAGTGAAATGATATGTACTTGAATTAACTATATATAAGTATCAAAAAGACTAGCTTTAGATTTACAAAAGTAGAAATTGAAGACATAGAAGAAATTACTAAAAGTAATTACAAAATAGTAATAGCAGAAATATAAATAAAACATATAATAGTAAAAAGTAACAAGACAGAAGTTAAAGAAAAAAGTCAATTAAAAACAATATATCTATATGATAAAACAAAAGAGAAAGAATAAGAAAGTTATATACAAGAGTTACAAAAGTAATTAAAGATAAAAAAAACTTTGGAAAATATATAAAAAGAAGACCAAAAAAAGAAAAAGAAAATACAAAAAATTAACAATATATGAAATATAATAGAAGAAGCAATCATAATAGCAACAAACAAACATATATCTAAGAAAAAGTCTACAATATAATAATGAACAGAAGGCATAGTCAAAAAGATTAACAACAAATAAAGTAAATAGAAAATGCAAAATACTAGTATAAGTCTGATTTTTGGGATCACAGGTGTCTGAATCGAAGTGATGATCCTTGCCTGATTCTTACCCAATCCAAGATCATATAAAAAGTAATGAAAATGTTACTTTTTTTATTTCTCTTACTTCTGTTACTTATGCTATTTCTGTTACTTACGTAATAAATGAGATATTGACTTTTTATTAAATTTATTAAATATATTAAGATATAAGGGATATTACATTTATGTTAGAAATTAATTACCAATGTAAACAAAATATTTATTATAAATAAAAGGCATTTTTGCCTTGGAAGAATAATTAATTTTGGCATTCCTAACAACAAATTTCCTAATAACAAATAAATATCTGACCCTTAATAAAGTGAAGCTCTACTCTATACAAACCAATAAACTATTATAAACTCTATTGTTACTTTTATCATTCATTCAAATAAATCCTTAAACTCATCATTGATCATTTGCTACAAGTTATATAACAAAACTGTTAACGTAATAGAGGAAGTTCCAACTCCGATTTGATGTAGTATAATTCCAGGTTAAGCCATAAAGAGAAGATAAAGAGCAGATAACGAGAAGATAAAGAGAAAATAAAGAGAAGATAAAGAGAAGATAAAGTAAAGATAAAAAGAAGATAAAGAGTTAGTAGAAGACTAAGTTAAAGGAAAGCCCTAAAGAGAAGATTAGAACTTATCTACGATTAAACCACCCAGCCAAATCTAATATGCCTAATTCAACTTAGCTGCTATAGGTTACACAAAAGTTGGATTAGAGTAGTGACAAACTTGCCGATTCTGGAATTACATTTGGTGGTAACTATAAGATCGTACAATATCCTATCAATGAATCTTGAAGAGATCGGTTCAAGCAGCTAGGCTGCAAAATTAGTAAACCTGAAACATAAGACTCAAGAAAGATACTCTAGCCCAATTCGATGTACTGTAATCCTGGCTGTGAAAAAAGAGAAAAATTAGTATAGTTCTGGTTAGTACTGACGAAGTGTAAAAAGTTGAATTTAGAGAAAGCAAGAAAACTTACCCAAAAAGAAGAGTGCCAACTCTGATTCAACATAGCATAATTTGAGGTAATTAATTTCAGTTTGAGGTCCAAAAGAAAGGCCTTAGCTATGGTTTTGTTATAGAGACAGTGAGTATAAGAGTTAGTATATTAGTGAGCCATATCAAAGGATTCGAAACAAAATAAAAAAAAAAATATGTGATACTTACTCCTTGCTGACATTTAACTAATTCCAAAGAAAGGTTGAAGCCTGAACAAAGAAGACATCAATACTGCAAGCTTCAGAGAATTCCCAACCAATTAGACAAAAACACTAAAAGACTTGGTGTTCCTATTGTAAAAAAGAAAACCACAATGTTAGTAATTGCCCAAAAATAAGAACAATGCAGCTAGAAAGTTTAAATTTAGTAGATGCACTTACTGAAGAACAAGCCATAGAAGTCCATGAAATGGTTGATACAACCATGAAAAACTGAAGGTTTGATGACTCTCAAGTTCTGGAATGCTTTCTAGAAATATTAAAGAATGTTAGCTTGAATCACTTATTAAAGACTTGAGAAGAACCTGTTATATATTTACTCTCATATATTAAATCCTGCTGAAGAAGATTAGCTAGATTTATAAGAATCATTCCAAGTCCAGAAGTTCCTTCTATGCCATCCTGGTATCAGAAGAACCTGATTTCTGAATTGATAGACCTTTATCTTGCCCTTGAAGTAGAGGATAGTATTCCTAATACCAAAGTTCTTCTAGAAAGGCTGGTCGATAGATATTTGAAAACACTTCAGCTTGAAGAACCTGTATCTGTCAACTATGAGAACTGCTATCAAAACAGAATTAGCTTTGAAAAGGATAGAATTGGAGTTGCAAAGACTAAACAAGAACCTAGTAAACAAGTGAAAGACAAAGATGGCTTAGAAGATGAGTTAGAAAACTTAATCAATAGTTACCTGAAGACTCTAAAGACCTGAATGCCTAAACCACATGTTTACTATCAAAAATCTGCAGAAATAGAGAATGTTGATGGAGCATATAATATTGGATATTGTTATGAAAAAGAAATAAAAGCTGAAAAGAAAGAACATGAGGCCCCTCTCATTATCAAAAACTTGATAATATGGAAAATAAAAAAGAAGTGTTTTGAAGGCCTTTTAAGATCGTAGAAGAGAAATTCGAACCTGATGATGATGAAGCTAAAAAATGATGAACCTGATGATCATAACAATAATAATGATAATGGAAACAATAATAGAATTAGCATTGAAAAGGATGACCATAAAGCTGTCAAATACTCCCAAAAATCTGCAAAGATAGTGAATGCTGATAAAACAAGAAAAGTTGAACCTTGTTATTAAAATAAAATTAGGGTAGAAAAAGATGAATGTAAAACCTGTAGACATTGTTATCAAGACAGAATCAGTATCAATAAGGATGAACACAAGGCATTCAAGTATTATCAGAAAGCTGCAAACATGGGTTATGCTGATGGAACAATTAATATTGGTCTTTGTTATCATAATGAAAATGGAGTCATGAAGATCGAACATAAGATCAAATATTTCCTAAAATCTGCAGAGATAGGGAATGCTAATAAAACAAGAAAAGTTGGACCTTGTTATCAAAATGGAATTGGAGTTGAAAAGAATGAATGTAAAATCTGTGAACCTTGTTATCAAAATGGAATTGATGCTGAGAAGGACAAAAAAAATGCATTCAAATACTTTCAGAAAGCCACAGACATGGATTATGTCAAAGAAACATGTAATGTTAGTATTTGTTATGAAAATAGAAGTGAAGTTGAAAGAACTACTGTCAAGTATTGAATAATGATAATGATGATGATAATAATGATGATGGTGATGATAATAATTGTAATAACAACAAGAATGGTGCTATGATATATGAAGACAATGATGGAATTAAAGTTGAAAAGAAGAAATATAAAGTCTTTGAACATTGTTATCAAAATGGAATTAAAGTCAAAAAGAATGAACATAAAGCCATTGGACCTTATCAAAAATTAGCAGAAATAAAAAATGCCAATAGAACCTTTAATGCCAGTGAAAATAGAATTGAAGTTGAAAAGGCTGAACCTAAGAAGGATGATGGTGAAGCACTTGAACAGTATTTGAAAAGTGCTAGAAAGGGCAGCTTGAATGGATAGAATAGTTTTGCACCCTGCTGGGAAGAGGAATTCAAAGACCTACTTGAATTAAATAAGAAACCCTTCAGAATTAGAGTTAAAAAGGAAATTGAATTTGAAAAAAAGACCAATGAAGTCAAAACAATGCTGATTGAACCAGAACTGCCACTAATGAAAAAAGATGATGACATAAAAAGAAAATCTAAAGATAAAATGCAGAAGAAAGAAGTTAGTAAGATAGATTAAAAATGGAAAGACAAAGAATCAGAAGAATACTTTCTACCTATAATCGATCTACAAACCCATCATCGAAGCATGGATTTAGAGTTTCTGTAGTATACCTGTTCATGCATGGTATACATACATCAGCAAAAATTATAGGCTGATATATATCGATTATTATTTACGCAGATATATATTAATAATAATCCCCCTGTTGGGTTATATTGATTGAGATAAAGATTGATATATAGCTGTTATAACAGAAAATCACTATTAATCAATTATATAAAAAATCTGATATATATCTATATTTATCAAATAAATTTTATACTACTAATTTATAGCAATAAAGCAACAATGATGCTATTTTTAAAAATGCTTAAAGCAATAACTGGTTTTATTAAAATATAACCTTTATTACATGCATATATTTGATATTAAAACTGATGTATTAACATTAAAAAAATGCAATACAAAGACAAAGAACAATATAAAGAAAAAAAACAAAAAATAATACAATTTAAAGAAAAAACATAATACAAAGAAAAAAATTACAAAAAAAAACTATCACTAATACTCAATTCTAAACAATTCATTCATTTCTTCTTGTGACATTGATAGACTTTTTCAGAAATAAGTTTCAGGATTAAAATCTTAAAGTAAGGCCTTTTTTGATCATTTATTACTTCCAGCTTTGTCATTTAATATATTTTGTGCAGACTCATGTGATGGGCTACCACTTTCAAAATCTCTCTATGCAAATATATCAAATGTTAATACTATTACCTTTAAAAACAAAATATACAATTACCAAATATTGTTCAATTCTATGTCTTATACATGATTTCTTACACAAAATGCTTCATGAGCAGGGGTTGATAAGGATGTCACAAACCACAAGCGTGAACACACAATGTTCACTAGATATGGAAGGGACTGCTGCTGTAGTAAAAGCTGTTCTTGCGATAAGAAACATCCAAAAGACACCCTCATCTTTTTTTTAAAAAGTGCATGATAGCAAGCACTTACTTCTAAACTTTCCTTCCACCTTACAATATTGGCTGCAACTGCATTACTTTTTAACCAGGGCAACTTTTCAATCCCAAAAACACTCCAAATTGATGACCTAACACTCTGAAGAGCAGTGCCACAGGTGTTTTTAATTTTTTTTAGAAGCTATATAATGCAAATTGTAAGTATTTGGAAAATTAAAACCAAAAACCATCGTAAACAATATATAATAAAAAATCATTACCTAATACAAAATAATATAAATTAAGAAAATTAAAAAATGATTATTAACAATTATAAGCAATAAATATAATAAAAAAAGGAATATTATCGGACTCAACTATTGATCGTAAAAATGATTTGTGAATTTGTTGCTGCTTAGATTAAATATAAAATCCAGGAACTTTTCTTCTAGGTAGCTCTTTAATGTTTTTTGATTAGAGTTTGGATAGAATACACATGGTACAGAAAGAGATGTTTAGCAACACCAGTAAAAATTTCCTAAAAAAAGCAAAAGACTTTAAGTAAGTTTCATTTAAAATACAAAAAAATCACTTCAAACATTTACTATTATCAAAACTGCATGAAATACTAACTTTCAGGACCTTCGAGGAAGGTTCATTTTCCATATCACTTTACTGGCATTTTAATTTTGCCTTAACCTTTCTTACATTTTTGCTAAGCCTTTTACTAAGATATACAGCTGCTGATGTTGAGCAAAAAGTCACTTATTTACTTGTTAGCAGTGGTGATGAGTGCAATCTTTAAGGGCAACAAGCCTCAAAAAAAAAGAAAAAAAAAAAAAGTTAAAAAAAAAAATAAAAAAAAAATAAAAAAAACTATTTTTAGTTACATGAAAAAAAAACTTTTATATAGATTTAATTATTAATTAATATTAATTACCTTGATTATGCTAATTATGAAAAGATTGTTTTTTTGTCGATCTTCTCTGTAATTGTGAATGTAAGTATGGTGGTGGTAAGGATAATGAATGATTTCTATTGCCAGATAAAGAATGTGGTTCATGTTGTGGAGAACATGATCCATATTGTGAGCAGGATGGTTGAGAGGGTTGTGTTAAAGGATGATAATTTCGACATCATGCTTATGTTGATCAGAATTTACTACTCATAGTTGAAAGGTTTTTTGGATACTTATAATTCTTAAAGCAGCTAAATTTGATGAATCATAACCATCATTTTGAGTTGGATAGGGTGGTTAGTATGAAGAAGCGATATTAGATAGAATTGGTTGTTGATAGGAAGAAGTAATATTAATCATTTGAGGTTATTGATAAGAAGGTAGAGTTGGTTGTTAATGAAAAGAAAGTGGAGTCAGTTGTTGATGAGAAGGTGAAGTCAGTTGTTGATAAGAAGGTGGAGTCAGTTGTTGATAAGAAGAAGATGAAGTTGGTTGTTGATAAGAAGAAGTATCAGTTGGAGGCATTAATTGAGGGTGTTGTTAGAAAGAAGCGATATTAGTTGTATTAGCATCTATTTCGAAATTTTTTCAAAAGTGAAATAAAATTTTTTACCTTTTAAATGATAAAAATCTTTTATTTATACTTTTATTTATATTTGGTAAAACTTTTGCAAACAGGAAATATAAGTTAAAACCTAATGATGAAAAACAAAATATAAAGAATGACAATAATGTATACTTATCTTGTTTTGTCATTATATTTGTAATGCTTGTAATGACAATTTGCTGAGATTTATCATTATATTGCATCTGAGATTTATTATGCACATATCATATAGATTTCACTGAGATTTATTATGAAATTAAAATTTATAATTGATACTATAAAGCATAATATTATGTTATATAAATAATTATTATATTGATAAAATAAGCCAAAAAATATCTAATGATATATATCGATACTAATCCATATATTTTGCTTTATAATATTTTTTATATTATTTCTCTTTTATTTTTAGGCACTCTTTTTATATAAAATCCATACTCTAGTTTTATATTTAATACATATATCCTATTCTATTTTTTACATTTGACATATATCTGATTCTATCTTTTCAATTATATTTTTTTATTCTTTTTTAATTTTCTTTGATTTCTAATGATTATTTTCGATTTTTTTTTATATCTTTTTTTAAATTTTTTTTTTTTATATCTTTTTTTTTTTTTATATATCTTTCTTTCTTTTTTTTTTTTTATATCTTTTTTTTTATTTTTTTTTTATTTTTTCTTAAAATGCATTAGCAGTATGAGCATTATAATCGAGGATTTTCAAAATTATTCGTATTAGTACAACATATTTCACAATGTCATCCTTATCTTCAAGATTCTACAAACAATATAGTTTCTATAAAATATTTAGATAATGATGATATTTGGAATCTTTCAGAATATAGTTTTAGTGATTCTACTACAAAATATAAGGTAAATAGTTATACTTTTTAATTGTTATAAAGCATTATATAATGATAATATTTCATATAGAGTGAAAATATATCAATCTCATCTGAATTAACTCCAAGTAAGCCTTCTTATATAGAAATGGAATGTCTTTCAATTGATGATGTGATGGAAGATGAAGTATCTCAAAATATGTCTAATGAAATTGATTTTGAAGACTACAAGATACTTCGTCAGATGATGTTATTGAAGAGTTGGTTGAAATTAACTTTGAAGATTTTGAAGGAGCTTCATTTGATGATGCTTTTGATGACTTCTACTACTTACAGAATATCGAATAGCCTAATGATACTTATCACGAATTTATAGAGATAGTTAATAAGTATCAACTTTCAAATTCAGCTGGTAATGCTTTTATAATTTTTTTTAATAAATTTACCAATTTGTATACTTCTCTGCTTCCACTATCAACAAAGACTGAAAAAGAATTTCTTGATGAATCTACTCCACCTTATATGATGTTCAAAGAAATTCCTATAAAAAGTTTGAAAACATTGAATATATTTTTTACTATTAATTATTAATTAAGACTATAAAGTCTTTAATAATAATCAATAGTATTAATCAGTTATTGGTTCTTGAACATGAAGATAAAAGAGAAATAAGGAATAATGTAGAGTATAGAATCTTCAGGGAACAATATTATGGTAATTGGTAAAAGCAAAAAGAATCAGAATTACTTCTTGGATAACATTTATTATTACTTATCCTTTATTCAGATGCAACAACCCTGAATCACATAGAAAAATCTCTAAGCACCCTTTGTTTTTATCACTTGGAAATATTCCCAATTATCAAAAAAACAAACTAAAATCCAAAGCATTAATTGGGTATCTTCCAATCTTAAAAGCTAAGGATTCTAAAATGAAAAAGTCTGATAGATTCTAAAAAGTACAGAGAGAAATCTTTCAAAAATGCATATCGATTCTTCTCAAGCCTATTGTTGAAGAATCAGAGCTCTATTTTGTAGTACATGGAAATATAATCACTTTTATTTCACATATATCGATAATTATCATGGACATGGCTAAGGCTGATAAGTTTGCTAATATTTATCAGCCAGCTTCCTTAAGATGACTATGTAGAAAATGCTTAATATCAAAAGATGACTTGAATAATACTAATTTAATGAAAATAATTCCAAGAACTCCATATTCTATAATTCAAGCAATAGATAGCAGAGATAATCAGTATTATTCAATTCATCTTAAAAAAAATACATTTTGGAACATAAGGTATTAGATTTAGTTTATTGTTATCATAGTAATATACTAAAAATATATGTTGCTATAAATAATAAACTTTTAGAAACTTTAATATATATGAGGCTATTGTACCTGATTAAATGCATGCTTTGGATCTTGGTCTCTTTAAATATATGCTAGACTATACTAAAGATCTTTTATATGACCAATGTGGAAGCCAAGTAATTCAAACCTTTGAACAGTGATTAATATTAATTTCTTGATATAGCAGCCTTAAAATAATAAAAAATATATCAAATATAACATGCATTACAGCCGATAAACTGTGAAATTTAATGAAAATAATTATTTTCACTCTCAATAATCTATATGAGGATTATAGAAAGCTAGGAATTAGTAATAAACAGTTATGCCAAGTTTATTACAAATTTCTTAGAATGTATATTGCTACTTGTAAAGAATCATTTACTAATGATTCTTGTAACTAGCTTTAGGTATAACATAAATACTTGGCTTTTTAAAATATTAGATTACTAACAATTAATTTCACAGACCTTCATTTTGTATTGGGTCTAAGAATTTGTTGAAATATTTTCAAAATATGCTCAAAATAATCTTTAGTTTTCTAAACTTCATACTTGGTGCTATTATATAGTACCTGCAATTGAAGAGTATAGATCTATAAATAGTATGACCACAGAGACTTATGAAACTCTTTATAAGGATTATATAAAAATTCCTTATTGCATGTCTAATAAAAAAGACTATATGAAACAAATAATAAATATTGTAAGTTTTAAACATAATAAACTTTTGCTAAACATCACTAATAATCATTGTTAATAGGTTAAACGATGCCAACTAACAGAACATGAAGTTCAAAAAAAATATCATAAAGCAAAAGGGTTTGGTAAATCTTTGTGATCATTAGGTTTAAATGAGCTAGATGATTTTCTTAAAAATAATATAATAATTTGGACCTATTACAAGTTGAAGGTTTTCAAAATTTACTAACAGGTCTCAATAAATTTTTTGAAAAAGAATCAGTAATGTCCCTTACCGATGATAATCACATAGAGATGTTTTTTTCTGCTTCTTTAGAAAGTACTAATATAATTTGAGCTACATCAAATTTTCATGGAAGTCTAATGTTTTCTAATGTTATTATTAATGAAAGTAACAGTGAAGAAAAAATAAATTAGTATAGCTTGTTAAGTATTGATATATTTATAAGTTATTCTATTAATACAAATCTAACAATAAAAGCAATAAATATGGGTTAATAATATTAAAGATCATAATAACTCTCGAAGTTAGAAAATATTATCATTTTTATCTAACTTCAAGAATAATATAATTAACATAATTATTATCTATCAAGGTACTGCTAATACTTAAGTTTAATCAAGCAAATAAAGAGCCACTTGAATTTGCTTTAATTTGCTAGTATGATGAAGATGGTAAAATATGTGGATGTCTCAAATTGAAGCTGCTAAAGCACTATAGTTGTATATCTTTAGAGAATATAGATAAAACTGTGCATATAGTTCCGAGATTTAATAGAAGAAACGAATATTTAGCAAACATTTTTATGTTCTAATTTAAAGTGTAGATTTAAGTATTAAAATAATTGTTTATTAATTTAAAGTGTATATTATACAATATGTAAGATATATATCAAGTTATAATAAAAATATCGATGAATAGCAATTAAATAAATTCATTGATTATCGATATCAAGATATAATTGATAAACATCTAATAATCGATATTTACCTATATTGGTCAATTATAGAGAAATAACATATTTATCGATATATATTGATATTTTTCTAATGATATATATTGATATAATGATATATAACGATATATATCTAGTAATAAAATTTCCCAATGTAAACTAAGTGGAGAAGAAATGTAAGCCTGATTTTTGGAATCACAGATGACTAAATCGAAGTGATGATTCTTGCCTGATCCTTACCCAATCCAAGGTCATGCAAAAAGTAATGAAAATGTTATTTTTCTTACTTCTTTTACTTCTGTTACTTATGCTATTTCTGTTATTTATGTGATAAATGAGATATCGATCTTTTATTAGATTTATTAAATATAATTAAGATATAAAGAATATTATATTTATGTTAGAAATTAATTACCAATGTAAACAAAAATTTATTATAAATAAAGAACATTTTTGCCTTAGGAGAATAATTAATTCTAGCATTTCTAACAACAAATTCCCTAATAACAAATAAATACCTGACCCTTAATAAAGTAAAGCTCTACCTTATACAAACTAATAAACCATCATAAACCTCATTATTACTCCTATCGTTCATTCAAATAAACTCTTAAACTCACTATTGATCATTCACTGCAAGTCATGTGACAAGACCATTAACATAATAGAGAAAGTTCTAACTCTGATTTGACATAGTGTAATCTCAGGTTGAGCTATAAAGAGAAGATAAAGAGCAGATAAAGAGAAGATAAAAAAAAGATAAAGAGAAAACAAAGAGTTAGTAGAAGACTAGGTTAAAGGAAAGCCCTAGAGAGAAGATTAGAACTTACCTATAGATAAACCACCTAGCCAAATCTAACATGTAGCCCTACAAAAAGTCAAAATATTCAAGATAACAATCAAGTATATTTTAAACTTTTTTAATAAAAGGTAGCTTAAAATAATTACAGCTTATAGTCTAATAGAAAAAATAGTAACAAAAGATGAAATAAATCAAGGTAAAGTAATACTAATAATATAGTGCCTTTTCTATAATCTGCTATTAGAAAAAATACAAAAAGATAAAAGGTTAGGCTATATAGTAAAACAAGAGATTAAAAAAAAAATACATTGTAACAATATTACAAGTTACTGCTAAGTAGTCATTATATATACAGATAATACAATATGGATTGTAAGTAATAAAAAACAATTACTAAAAACTCTAAAGATAGCAGAAGAGTTCTTTAAAATAAATAATATAGAGATAAATAGATTTAAATCAAAATTAATAATAATAAATAGAAAAGTTAAAAAAGAAAAAAAAGAAATAACTTTTGGAGAAAGCAAAATAGTAAAAGAGCCAAAAAACAAAATAGTTTATTTATTAGAAATCTGGTTAAACAACAGAATATAAGAAGTCTTAGTAAAAAAAAAAGCAAAAGAGATAATAAGCCAAATGATAAGAGACCTTAAGTACAAAAAATGACAATGAGCCAGATTGCATATATAAACAATAGTAATAATACCAAAATTAAGCTATATGTTGCAATTAATAAAGATATTAAAAAAAGAAATAAATAAAATATATTAACTAATAATATACTTAACAAAACAAAAAAACAATTTATTAAGAACACTAAAAAACTGCATAATAAAATATAAGAACCTTGGTAGTTGCAGAACTCTGTAACAAAAACTAATAATAAAACAAATAAGAGGCCTATTAGCAAGACTAAACAGAAAAAATAAACTAGAGCAGTTAACAAAATTAAAAATAATACAGGATTGTCAAAGAGCAAGCTTAACAAAAGATATATAAAAAGTAAAAAAATTGTCAGAAGACAAGTTATTTTGGAAAAATAATTTAGTCTGTCTAATGATAGTTAAAGTAAAAAAGTTAAAAATAAATATAAGTACAGAAAGTGAATTATGGATAGCAAATAGTTATGATTCTAGAATAATTAAATTAGTAGAACTATGATTATAAAAAAGAAGTAAAACTAAAATAAATAAAACAAAACTAATATATCTAAATCAGCTACTTGATACAAAAAGAGAAAGACTAATAACATAACAGAAATTCAAAAGCTATTTCTTAAATTGTAATACAGGCAAATTTGTTTGCGTTAATTTTTTAAAATTAATTTTTATAATAAAATTTTAACAATTAATTTTAGCAATATACTTTTTAAGTAAAAAATATTTTT
>CAJVQA010006871.1:0-14412 GCA_910591915.1 Cetraspora pellucida | reverse complement strand
AAAGTTAAATTAGAAGAGAAATTAATAGAAAAACAAAGAAACAAAGACAGTAATTATTAAATAGAAACCTCACCAACATACCGTGTGGAGGACGAAAGCCAACGTACCGGCAAGAAAGTATCGCCTCTTGAAACGACGTACCGACACCTCACCGACGCACCATGTGAAGAAAGAAGCCAACGTACCGGCAAAATAGGATCACCTCTTGAAACGATGTACCGACACTGACGCACCTGTGAAGGATGAAAGCCAACGTACCAGCAAAAAAGGATCGCCTCTTGAAACGACGTACTGACACCGATGCACTGTGTGAAAGACGAAAGCCAACATACCAGCAATAAATGATTGATCACCAAATCGTGACCTCACCGACATACCGTATGAAGGAAGAAGCAATGTATCGGCAAGAATACAAAAAAAAAAAAGAAGTAAATTAAAACAGAAAAAGACAAACAAGTATCAGAAAGACAAAAAAGAAGAAGAAAGTAAAACTTACCAGAAGAAAAATCGGCCAACGTATCGGCAAGAAAGAATATACCTGTTGTAGACGTACTCACCAGAAATTGGAAAAAAATAGAAGGGAAAGAAAATTTTTGTTAGTAAATTGATAAAGGATAACAAAAAAAAAAAAAAAAAAAGCAATACTTCCCCTTGAAATCCGAAGAACAGAATCCAGCCTAGGTTCCGGTATCCTGGCAAACCAAGAGAAAGATAAGCATCAGTATCAAAAAAAAAATAATAATAATAAATAACAAAAATACTTACCCAGCGGAAGTGTAAAAAGCCTTGGGACCCCAACGATAGTACCTCTGGAAATTATGCCTGCTCACATTCTGATCTGAAAATTAATTACTTCATAAATAGCTAAAGTAAATTAAAAATATATTACTTACCAAAGCTTAAAGCCTAAGGATTACGACATATTGACAGGATCTGCAATTAAGCTTTTAGATTAGTAATCGGCAACTGTATACAAAAAAAAATATATAATAACAAGATAAATAAATATAATAAATAAATAACAAAAAAAAAAAAAAAAAAAAAAAAAATGCAATTGGACAAAGGAAATTTTATACGACTTACTGAATATGTCAAAAGTTTCGTAGAAGAAGCAAGCAGAAAGATCCAGAATGCTGAAATGTGTGAAGAAGAGTTCCAGGAGTTCAAGTTGCTTGCGGAATTCTATCGGGAAATTGCGAATGAAGTAAGAAGAAAGAAACCTCATTGGTTAAAAGAAGAAATTAAGATGGAACAAGAGACACTTACCTCAGGAAAACAATGCCAGCCTAATACTCCAGAAAGAAAGAAGCGAACAAGACACTTGGCGAAAGGAAGAGCCCAAACCCCCAATAATACGAGAAGCTATGTAAAGGAAGAAAAAAATAGATTAGTAAACAAGAAAACCAATGTGTCCAAGTGGTATTTAAAATTGGCTCAAAGTGATTATTCACCTGGACAACGCTATGATAAAGCGATGTGCACAATCAGGAACAAAAAGGTAGCATTTGAACGGTATTTAAAAAATACTGAAGATAGAATTGGGATCAAAAAAGATGAACATAGGGTGTTCATTTATTATGAACCTGCTGAGATGGGAGACGTTAAAGGAACATATAACGTCGGCTATCGTGAACCCACTGAGATGAGGGACGTTAAAGGAACATGTAATGTCGGCTATTGTTATGAAAAAAGCACAGAAGCTGAAGACGATAAACGCAAGGCATTCGAATATTCTCAGAAAGCTTCTGAGTTAGGGGATGTTAATGGAATATATAATGTCAGCCGTTGTTATGAAAATGGTATTGGAATTGAAAAAGACAAGCAAATTGGTGTTGACAAAGATGAACATAAAGCTTTCATCTATTATCAAAAACCTGTGGATATGGGACATGACAAAGGAACATATAACGTTGGTCACTGTAACGAAAATGGTACCAAAGCGAAAAAAGATGAAATAGAGGCATTCACTTACCATCAAAAGTCAGCAGATACAGGAGATTCTAATGTAACATCTAATGCTGGTTATTACTATGAAAATGGAATTAGAGTTGAAAAAGACGAACAGATTGGAATCGAAAAAGTCGAACACATTGGAATTGAAAAGACCGAACATATCGAAGTTGAAAAAGGTGAACGAATTAGAGTTGGAAGAAACGAAAAACTAGCATGGGAATGGTATTCGAAATCTATTGAAGATGGACGACAAATCCCGTTGGAAAACCTGGACCAGGCTTGTGAAGACTAGAACAGAAGGGTAAACGAGTTCAAAAGATCGATCCAATACAACACAAAGATGACAAAGAACCCATACCTGGCCGAGCCTGAAGAATTTTCACCACCTAATAGAGGACAGAGTCTTGGTTCTTGTTATCAGAATGGAACCCAGCCCGACAAAGAGAAATTGAGCAGTAAAATGCCTGAATGATACTTAAAAGTTATAAAAGGAATGGTGTTAGATCGAATTGGGCATATAAATATTAGCAAAAAAGAAGCTCTTCGATGCTTACCAGCACGTGACCTACCTAATCGAGTATTCGATCTCGGTGGAGACTTCCTTCAAAAAAAAAATATATATATATAAAATAGATATATAATTAGCACACAATAAACCGTAGTAAAAAAAAAATAAAAAAAAAAAAAAAAATCAAAAACAATAATATTTTTTTTAGCGATCTATTGTCAACCATTCCACAAGTTGTAAGCATTACACCCTTGCTGTACCACCCAGCTGAAACCTTCGAAGCTTGATCTAATTCGTGGAATGAATATATTAAAGTGGAGAGAAATGTTATGATCTAAAATAAGATCGTCAATAATTTATTAAAGATCGATTGCATAATTAAACAATAGTATATATATTAATTAATAGATATAGCATATGTATAGCGTAATTAGTAGATATAGGGTATATAGCGTAATTAGTAAATATAGCGTATATAGCGTATATAGCAGATATAGTGCATAAAGTAGATATAGCATATATAGTGTATAGAGTGTAAATAATGTATTTAGCAGATAGGGAAAAAGTATATAAGTAATGCGCTTAAAATGTAAATAGAAGAGAGAACAAGACGTAGAATATAGTAATAAAGAATACCCACCTTACACTTACCAAATCCAATGCCTCTTTCGAGTGTAGTAACGTCCTACGTTACGCTAATGACGTATCGGCTACCCTATAAATAGGGAATTCTAGGGTAGTTCCGACCTGTATCATTACAATATACAGTCTGTAAGTTTTTTTATAAATTTTTTTTATATATATTATGCATAAATAAATATTCTAATAAATATTAATTTTAGATAATTCAAATATTTAGTTTATTTAGAGAGACAACCTGAATCTTTAATGGTGCTACTGTAAAGACTAGACTTATAAAACTGAGCTAGAATTTGTAAAACTAGTCAAAAAGTCAGTCTTTGAGAAGAGGCTGAATGAAACTAACCAGGCTGCTAGGATCTATTTCAGAAGAAAAGGTTATATGTCAACAAATATATAAATCAAAGATGTATAGTTATGATTTGCTTTTTGAGCTATCTGGTTTGAAAGCTTGGTAAAACTTGAATTGAATATTAAAGTAATAAGAATATGTTGTGAAGTTAGTACTGAGATTGGGGTAAACTCTACAAGGACATAGTAGTTTAATGATATGCCCTGACCACCAGTGTTGGTCTTGGCCATAGTAATACCAGATCAGCTATAAGAATAAAATATAGAAGATTCTGAAAGGTTTAGTACAAGGTTAAAGGTTTCTCATATGAGTAACTGCTTTAAAGACTTAGTAGCAATGATATATTTTCACTAGCATTGGCCAAAGTCATTGGTAGGCAGAGATAGATAAGTAAATACAGAAACTAGAATAGTTAAATAGGAAACCTACAAGTAGGTTCCAGATATGGCAACTAGTGTAGAACCTTTAGGTGCATTACTTAAATTAGACAATAACTAAAGTTTTATGAGTGGCTAGTTGTACATTTTTTCTATAGTTGCCACTTGTAGTTGTAATACAACTATTAGCCAATATACTATCAATAAAATCCTAGGTCACAAGTACTCACCTTAATATTTAAAAAAAAATAAATATTTTGTTTATTAATATAGCTAAAAAGTTTTTTTTTATATTATATTATTTATAAGCAATATTAATATTAATTAATCCAAATATTTTGTTTATTAATACAGTTTATAAGTTTTTTTTTCCTTTATAGCATATTATATATAAGTAAATATTTTAACAAATATTAATTTTAAATTTTTTTTGGGTATTAAGATGAAGGCTTGCTTCTATCTTTATTTTAACTATATAGAATTACTGAATACAAAAAGAAGTTCTATATATGCTACAGCTAAGACCAACACTTGTGATCAGAGCTAACTATTAAACCACTAACTATAAAACTATAACTCTAAGTAATATAAATGCTACATGCAAAAGTAAAAGCTCAGACATATTTATCTGCAGCTTAAACCTACTAGAGTGGCTAAGACTTACCTAGATTAGTTGAAATTTTCTAAATAATATTTATTACTCTAATATATATTAGTAAACTACTTATAGATTTTATTAACTATTTATACTATTAGAAGTTAATTACATTATTATAAAGAAAAGAAACCAAAGATAAGATAAATTAAATAAGAAATAAAGTATAGTTAAAAAAGTAAAAAGTAGTATTAATTAAATAAGCAAATAAATAAAGAAAGTTAACAGAATTGTAAGAATGTAGCTAAGATAAGTAATATAGATTAGATAGATAAATATATATAAAAAAAGTTAACAGAAATGTATAGATATTACTAGAAGAAAAGGCAATCATCAAGTTCATCAATGATTATAAATACATTAAAAGTGTAAATAAAGTTAGTTTCTAATACTGTAGATATAACAATATTAAGTTTTTTGATAAAATATTAGTTTGATTGATTGAAATATAATTTGTTAAGGTTTTTTTTAAGTTGAGTAATTGTTGGTTTAGAGATTTGAGTAATGTCATAATAGGCAATAATTCTGGCTAGAATTTGTGGATCACTTGTTTGAAAGGAGATATTGTTCAATGCTTCTTTGAAATTAAGATTAATAATTTTATTGTTTGTTGTTACAAATTTAAAGTAAGCTTTAAGATAGTAGTAAAAGAAATAAAATATATATTTAGGATTAGTAGATGTATTGTTTAGTTGAATAAAGGTTTGTTTGGATTGGTTAGTTACTTTATAAAATTCTTTAAAAGGTAAGGGTGTATAGAAGGTTGCTGAGATGAATGTAGAAAGATTTAAAGATAGATATATATATTGTTAAATAGGTATAGTATTAAAGGATTGTTTAAAGTAGTAAGAAGTTAGATTGTTAATATTATGAGTTGTTTTTAGATTAAGAATTTTACATTTTTCCAGATTGGTACAGGTGTATATATGGTATATTGCTGTTTTAGTAGCATAGTTTGTTTGGCTTGAATGGATCGAATAGTTGGTAGTTCAGGTTTTGAAGAATTAGCATTTTGTATTCATTATTAGTTGCTGTTGTTATTTGGTATTTGATATAATTCTAAACTTTTTGTTCATTAATATTACTAAATTGTTTTTTATAATGTGTAAAAAATTTTTGAAACCAGATATCAAATTGTGGTTTAATTAAATAAAAAGATTAAATATAATAGTTTATATTAAATTCTTAGAAAGAGATATTTATAGTAATATTAATATGGAATTTAGAGGTATTATGAATTTGTAAAATAGGACTATTGCTTTTTAAAGTATTTGAAATATGGTTTATATTATAAAGGTTTTTAAGTAGATAGGTTTAAGTTATAAGTTGTAAAAGAATTTTTGATAATTAATAGTTTAGTATTTGTTATGTAGAAATAGATAAAGTCTAACAAGATTTATAGCAATTTGAAGTTATTTTTTAATTGAATAAAGAGGATTAAAATAGTATAAGTTAAAAAATTGATTGTAATTTGTTTTATGAAAAAGAGTATAACTAAATTTGGTAAGCCAGTTTTTTGTTGTATTAAGAAAAATTTTAAAAGGTATTTTGGTTGCTTCAGTAATATGTAAATTTTTGTTTAGAATTGTATCTATAATAAATTTAGGTTTTTTGGTTGCTATAATTTGAATTAATAAGCTGAAATTACTTTTTGCAACTGGTTTGTTAATTGTTATAAAATTAATAATTGAACCAGAATAGAAATCTAATGTTTGAATTCCAGATATTATAAGTATAGATAAAGAAGAGTTTTCTGATATAGGATAACTTTTGAATTAGTCTAAAAAGTGATCTTGTTAGATTTTAGTTTGTAGATTCATTTTGGAATTATAATTGATAATAATAGAAAAATGTTTAAAGTTATAAATAGCTTAGAATAGAGATATAAAAAGATTTTTTAAATAAATTATACTATGGATAGTGTTTTATAATGTAGGTAGCAAAAAAAGCAGATAAAAAGAATAAAAATTAGGCAAAAAAATTGAATTTTTAAAAATTGGCAGTGAACTTTCTAGAAGTCAGTAAATTTTTCAAATTCCTTTGAGGAAATTTGAAAAAATGTTGGGTATTTGGATATTTTCAAAGTTGGTAAAAAGTAAAATTTCCAGAGCACTCTCATAAATTTTCTGAAATTGAACAATAGAATTTCAGAAAGAAGTTTAAATAAAAGTTTAAAGAGAAATAATAATAACTTAATGAGTTTTGGTTTGTTAAAAATGAAATTTATATTAAAATGATCGCCTCAATAAGCTAAATATTTTTGTTTAATAAAAAAGAATAAAGTGTTTAGTAAAATTCAATAAAAAATAAGAAAGTATTTTTTTTAAAAAATGTTAGTAGTACATAGTATAATAGTTAGAATTTGGTAAATTTAGTATAAGTAGAAGCAGAAAGTTTAGTATACTTAGTTTACCTGAAAGTAAAAGAGTTTAATTAAATATAAATTAAAGAAATTTAAGAATAGGAGGCATATAAATTAGTTTTATATAGTTATATATGATATATTAAAATTTTTATCTAAAATTAATATATGTTACTAATAAAACTTTTTTATTTTTTAAATAATTAATAAAAAAATTTTATAATATTATAAATAAAATTATTTATCTATTATAGTAAAATTTTAAAGTATTGTATTATTTTAAAAAAATATACTTGTATATATAACAAAGTTTACTTAGATGAGTTAAAATTTCTTTAGATAGTACAAAAAGGAAGAATTTGATTGGTTAATTTATGTAAACCTATTAGTTAATTTTATTCTATAATTTTATATTCCAATCTTTAAAAATTCATATCTTAATGAGTTTTTAATCTATTTTAATAATTTTACTATCATTAGAATTAGAAAGACCTACTCTACAAATTTTGCTTAATGATTAAAATTAGTTTACTTAATATAATTTTTTATAAAATTAAATATAAAAAAATATTATCATTAGATTTATATATAATTTTAAAATATTTGCCCCTACTCTTAAACTACAATATTTATTTTACAACATATTTCTAGTATTTAAAATACTTCAATCTGCTTTTTAAATTTCTAATTTAAATAATTTATATAAGACTAAAACTAGTCTATTAATATATTAAGTTAGCTTAATATTCTTTTTTTTTTAGTCTATTTTTTTTTTTTTTTTGATATTAAGGTGACCTCTTTGGTCATTTGACTTTTATTAATCACTTATCAGTATTGTGGTTCAATAAACCACTACAGAAGAGCATACAATTGGCTACATGTATAACTTTTCTATATTACCTATTTAAGGAGTCCACTCAAAGGTTCCTTACCAATTGCCATACCTAACACCTCTGCTTGAGTGTTCTACTTTAAACTCTCTGAACCTATAACCTGTGTTAACATCACTAGGTCATACCCAGATGCCTAGATCATCATCTCAACCTTAGGACTAATTTATTTTCGAAGTAAAACCTCCAAAGCCTTCTGTACCCATTTTACAGCTAACCTAGGTATTGCTATAGCAGAACCAACACTTGTGGTCAGAGCTAACCATTAAATCATTATGCCTTTGTAAAGTTTACTTAGACTCCAGCATCTACTTTACAGCATAACCCTGGTACTTTAGTATACCCTTGCCTTTTTCTCTGCCTTTTTACCAAACTCCCAATCCAGATAGCCTATGTAGGACTACAACCAGTCCATTGGTATATTGGGTCAGCCTGATATTCTTTTTCTTCGATTCGTTTTGGTGGCCAGTTGGTGGTACTTCTAAGACTCTCAACCCAAAGGTTCTTGCCTGTCTGGCTACTAGGACCAGATACTAGATCTAGATATCTGTTTTGCCAGACTAGCCTTTATAGTAGGGCTGTCAAAAATTCAGCTACCTCTTTACTCAGGTCTTCTCAAATGGACTTCTTGTTACTCAATTTTAATGGATTTATATGACCACAAGGACTTATCTAGTGTTTGCACCACCTGATATGTCAGTTTGCATTCCTCTGTATAACTTCAACATTGCACAGATGCCCTATGACCTGCCAGTCATACTGGTGTGACTGCTATTACAGGTATTCTAACCCAACTATTAGTAATAGTTACTATAATATGAATATTACATAGATGATTATCCAAATTTTTTTGCCATCAATGGGGTTTGAACACCCAACCTACTACTTGGAAGGTTGACAACCTGACTACTTCACTAGGTCGCTACACTTCTAAATATAATTAATTTAATATTTTATATAAATATAAATATATATAGTTTGTATATAATTTTTTATAATATTTAGTTTGTTATATTTGTTACAAGATATTATGAATATATTTTTTTAACTTAAGCAATCATGCTAGTACTTTATTGGAATTCTTAATACTATACAGATTACAAAGAATTTTTTTAATACTTAAGTTTAGCATTACCTAGCCACCTTATTGATATCTAAGTGCAGCCTGTTGTACTATTTCAAACAGAGATAGACTGCTTGTCTGACTGCCATTCTACAATAAAATATTATCAATCTGATAATGGCTTCTTATAGAGAAGCAAAAAAACAAAAAAAAATTTTATATATAAAAAAAAAAACAGAGATATAGAAGTAAACAATAAATGATACAAAATAAGAAATAAAAAAAGAAAAGGAGATAAATAAGAAAAAAAAAAAGTGTAAAACTTGCAATTCACAAAAAATAAATGATCATAATTTTAAATTTATATTAGATATAAAACTTGCAATTTACAGATATCAGACAACTACAATTATAAGCTTGTGCTAAGCTTGTAAAAATTATAAACTATACTAAATAAAAATTATTTTACTATTTTTCTATTTATTTAAATTATTTAAACAAAAAAACTAAAAAGAAGAAAAAAAATTTGACTTTATCATAAAGGATTAGTACAGGATACTGGTTAGTTCAGATACAGTGTTTGACAAGTTTTTAGCAGCTTGAGACATGTGTATAGTTGTAACTATTTTAAATTATTAATAAAGATATAAGCAAGGCCTCATCTTAATACCAAAAAAAAAAAAAAGTTGTTCAGCTTATTGAGATGAATATTTTGATTATAATTTATTCAAAAACAGACTAAAACTCACAAAGATACAAGCAAAAAGCAAAAACAAAAACTTGCTCTTTGCAGGTTTTTTTATTGGCATTTTAGGAAATTTTGCAGGGGTGCTTCAGAAATTTTACTTTTCTGGTATCTATTAGAATTTCCTAAACATTCAATAAGCTTATTTGAAGCTTACACATCTTTCCAATTGATATATTATTGATAAATCTAACATATCACAAAATTCATATAATAAATTCGCATTATTAAATCTGATTCCAAATGTTTAATTTTTAATATCCTAATTATAAATAGAGTTTGGAACCAGAATTAATAATACAAATTTATCATACAAATTTGTAATATATTAGCATTAGGATTTATTAAGAACTTATTAATATTTTGATTCATTATTGTAATAATTATGATGATAAATTTGTATTAATAAATCCAATTCTAATCTCGATTTATCATTATAAAATTACTATATCTTTAATTTATAAGTTTATTATTTCTGGGTTATTGTCCGAAGCGAAGTGAGGACTTCACAAATGAATGCATTGCCTGGCAGAACAATTAATGAAATTTGAGAGATGATGGATCCCATGATCTTTAGTCAGTAAATATAAAGAACTTCTGAACTTAATAAATTCAAGAAAATAAAATATATGTGTATTGTAAAGTAGAGAAAGGTATTTTGGCAGGGTAGATAATGTGGCAGATAACATATTATTGAAGTTAAACCTTGGTTATCAACTGGAATCCAATGATTCTTATACAACTTGATTTGTCTCATCAAGACAAATTGAATAATATAAAAAACACCCGATTCTGACTAATAGATTGTACAAAACTCTGGAGCGAATGATATGTATCATAGCAAATGATTGTCATAATACATATGCATATATTATAAGGGGGAAATCGTCCAATACTGGTGTCGAGGTTGCTTGAGTCGATCTGGACCAAATTTAGTAAAAAGTTATCATAGCTGTCAGCAATGGTAGCTATGACAGTTGTGGCAGTAATAGCATATAGGTTAGAAGTGGTAAAAGTGTTAGTAAAAGTCCTATAATAACTAAAATGTATATAAAGGTTCAATAGTTTAATCGAAATAAAGATAACTCCCCTTTGAGTTCGAAACTATGACATAATAGTAGTAGTAGTTCTTTAAGTACTATATGATTGTAGTATTTTGTATTATCGTATTTGACTTGTCTCTGTGATTAGTAACAGACCTGTTACCAATAGTTCGCTAAAAGTAAAAGAGAGAAAATTCTTATTAGTAATCAATCCCTTATATATAAAAATACTTAAATTGATTAAGTTTGTGATTGGTCTAATTGTTAAATAAACTTATAGATATAATCACACTAAATCATGATTCTGTGACAAATGACCCTAAAATTCTGAATTCAAAAGATGATTGAAACTCAGGCACATCTGCAAAATAAGAACTATACTAGGGATAGTATTAGTTATTTGAACCAGAGACCATAATAGTAACAAAAGTGTTGGAATTAGTAATAAACTCAAGCTCAAATTACAGTAAATAGCTTTAAAACAAGTCTTGTAACCTCCGCAGTATCCGAAAACACCCTATTCTTGAACTAAGTCAATCTATGCCTCAATTGAAGCCTACTAGTTAGAGTATAGAAAGGAAATTCGAGTAAATTTAGTGTTCCTAATCTTAGCCTTTTGCTTAGTAACAACTTCTGGCATCTGAGTCTTTTACTATATATGAATCTACACCGTTACAACATACTAATAATTATTTCAATATTTAATATGTTAATCTGTTGATCTGTCACTTTACCCTCCCAACTGTTAAAGTTACTTCACACTAACAAAAGTTAGACAAACACAAGCCAACATCTTTTTTTTATTTAATTATATAATTTAATAAATGAATAATTATATTATATTAAAGTGAAATTTGTAATTAGTAGTATTTTAATAAAGTTTTATTAAAGCAAATATTGATAAATTTTAATTTTACCAAAATACCTTCCTCTACCTTATGATTTTCTAGTAGATCTATTAATTCAAATTTATGATGTAAGTTATTATCAAGTTGAGTTTTTGTTATAATCTTTATATATTTTCTTATTTCATAAACTAAATTACTTTTTTGACCATTCATCAAATCTTAAATATGAAATTCTGCAACACTTGAACTTTTAGTTCTAATTCTATACGAATTGTATGCAACAAATATTTTAACATTTGGATGTAATATTTGATTGCATTTATATACTATATGAGTTGTTATCAGAACTGCTAAGAGACATATATAATTGCATGTATTGATTTTATCAAAGAATAACCAGAATTCATAATATTAACATTTATTTGAGTCTTTCATAAATTGATTAATTATTGATAATTTTCTTTGCTGTCTGTTATGCTAGCATGAAGATTTAAAGTGTGAAATTCCATTTCTTCTACTATAGCAAGAAAACTAATCAAATTTGTCTGTTAATAATTGTCATCAAATAAAACTATTAGATTCTTACATTGCATCTTGACCATTTTTACTATAAAAAACTTATAATATTTATACCTTTCTACAACCAGCTTCACCACAAATTACTACAGATATGTTCTCAAAACAAAATCAAAGCCAACTTCAAAGATTATCAGCTGATAAAGCATAAGGGTCCAGCAAAACATGGATAGTTAATTTTATAATGAGTTTTACATAATATACTTTCCAATCTCCATAACAATAAGCCTATTGGATTCCATTTTCCTAGTAGTGACCAGAGACATCGGCAAAGTTCTATAGAGGATGGACACCTTTTCATATCAGGAAATCAAAGTTGTTTAAAATATTTCTATAACAATAAACACTTTCAATTATATAACAGAATAGGATATTTTAACTTTAAATTTCACTTTATTTTTTTGTTTGATAAAATTCATAATTTATTAATACATATTAAAATTTGTAATCAAAATTTTGGCATTGTCAGAATTTGACATTGTCAAGATCTTGGTAATGTCAGAATTTTGACCTATCAGGATTCTGGTAATGTTAGGATTTTAGTATTGTTAGAAGTTTAACATTGTCAGGATCTTGGTAATGTCAGGATTTTGGCATTGTCAGGATTTTAGGTGTTGGGATCAATATAAATGGTGTCAGGATTTTGGTACTATTGAGATTTGGTGCTGTAGAGATTTTGGAAATAATGTGATTTTGGGGTCAGGATTTTGGTACTGTCGAGATTTGGTGCTATTGGGATTTTGGAAATGATGAGATTTTGGGGTCAGGATTTTGGGTATTGGGATTTTAGTACTGTTGGAATTCTGGGGTTAGGATTTTGGATGTCAGGATTCTGGAGTAAGACCAAGGCTAGATGTTTATTATCTTTGTAAAAGATTGAAAAGTCTAATATAGGATAAGTCCATGCTAGTTGATTAGACCTGATAAATAAACTTGATTTGTTAAAGACAGAAGCAGTAAATTTTTTAAAGAATTGATCAAAGTAATATATAAAGAGATTTTGAAAATTATGTTTAGTATCAGATAGAAGAACTGTGCATTTGTGTTCATCAGAGTTTTTGCAAATATGAATATAAAAAAGAGCAAGTTTTCTAACTAATAAAGTGTGCTCTTAAAGAGATGTAATAGATTCAATAATAAAGAATTGAGATAGTAGCTTTTTATGCTTTTTAGCATATTTAGTTGCAGTTTGATATTTAAGAAAGTTAAAAACTTTGGTTTTGATGATGTTTAGAAAATGATATTTATAAATTTCAAAGAATTTATCAAATCAATTTTCAAGAATTGCTTTATGTGGTTTAAAGGAAGATATTTGAAAAGAATTTTTAAATTTTTCAGTATTAATGTTAAAAAAAATATTAACATTTAACTTTTCATCATTTTGTATTTGAAAAGAAGCTTTGTTAATTTAATTATAACTAATATTATAATATAAGATATAGCAAAGTGGTTGAAGATTTAGATCTTCTGCAAATTTTTTTGTATGAATAGTTTTGTAAGTAGAGTTAAGAAAAAGATGTAAACAAGCAAGATTGATAGCAACTTGAAATCGATTTTGAAATGTATATAGTGGGATAATATAATGAGATTAAAGAATTTTTTATAATTGAGTTTTGTGAAAAATATAGTAAGAAATTTAGAGAAAATAAGTTTTAATGTATTAATTAAAATTTCTGTAGGAATTGGAATATGAGTATCAATTGATGGATTAGTTTTATAGACTAAGTTCATCAAGAATTTGGATTTTCACTTTGCCATATTTTTTAGTAAGTAATCAAAAAAGTATTTAAAAATAGATTTAATATCTGGATTTTCAGAAGGAATAGTTTTTCCAGGTATGAATTGAATTAAGTTGGGTTTAAGAAACTCAAATAATTGTTGAGAAAGTAGAGTATTAAGTTTTGAATTAGATTCTATTTCTTTTGTGACTGGAAATAATTTAAACCAGTCAAGATCTTGAGAGGTATCACATTTTTGTTGTTGAGATTTGGTCTTCTTTTTAGGAAATCTAGATAAAATTTTTTTAAAAAGTTCCAATTTTTCAGTTTTGTTAAGTAAAATAAATTTGGATATATGAGTTATTTTCTTTTGTTCTTGAGTTAGAATTTTAGTTTGAGGAAGATGACATAATTTGATATCAATAATTCTGTGAATACAACTATGATAAATAAGTCAAGTGGGTGTCTTAAGTAAACTTGCTCAGCTACTAATTTTACATATACTCTGAAAGTTTCAAGTCTATAAATTTCGAACTCGCAGTTTAATATTGCCAAAATGGCCTTTGGCCTTCACTACTAAACTTTTAATTATTTCTCATAAAGTACTCTATTAACCTATTCTACAGTCATAAGAAAAGTTGTAAAGCACTTCCTTCCGATCAAAACAAGCCCAAAAAGAAGCT
>CAJVQA010006870.1:0-14413 GCA_910591915.1 Cetraspora pellucida | reverse complement strand
AAAATATTATGCACATGGCCTCAGAATATATGCATATCTCAATATATTTTTAGTCTTTCCGAATTAAATCCTTTTCCAATTTGCTCCACATGATTGGCTAACTCATGTGTTTGTTGTGTTCCTTATTTGCTATGTTCAAACAAGCATATAACTGAAAAAGAAAGTGATGCACAATGTCGATCTTTTGATGGGGGTGAGCCAAATTACCACTTTTTCGAAAAAAGAAAACAAAAAAAAGATGAAGAGAAGGTATATCATTATTGCAAGGGTTCAAGTCAAGGAGAGTTTTTCTAGTTGTTCTTCTTTTTCTTCTGCTTCTAATATTCTTAACTAGAGAACTAATTTTGTCTCTACTTGCTTCCAGAATATCCTTCCAGTTTGGATGTCGAATATGCGAAGGAGTCTACCAGACAAAAAGCTTAATCTAAGGCAAGAACCACTCAAGTTTTGCCTGCTCCTCGGTGTATCACGTACTTGAGCTTTGTTGACAGCAAGTTTACTTAATGTAAAACTAAGAATATTATCTACTTTGGAGCCAGAGTCTTCAATCTACTTTTAGTGCCAACTTGGTCTAGGTGATCATCAGAAAGAGTTGAACTGTTCTTAGTATTGTTTATTTTAATTTAGACCATGTATATATTTTTTTAAATGTTAATATTTTTATATTACATGTAATTTTGTTACAGTTTTACAACTTTTACATTTCAACTAATTGATCTGTTTTGCAAATATTAAAGTTAATATCATTTAGGACTTATCATTTTTGTTTAAAAACTTGTTTTTGAACATCTTTCTTGTTTGTTTTTTGGGTAACTGTTCTCTTGTTAAAAATTTCAGAGTCAGAGGTTTTGGATTATATAGGCCTAGATGCTGCAGTTATTTATTTATTATCATTAAATATTGTTAGTAAATTTCATATTTTTAAAAATATTTTATTAAATTCTTTAGATATTTTTTATTAATCTTGTTTTGCTAAAGTTTAAAACATGATTAATTGGCATTAGCTGTTTAATCTTTCTTGCTTTAGAAATGTTTTCTATAACATTTAAAAATCATGTACCAGGATAAAGTTTGTATAATGTACAATATAGAGTATAGTTTATAGGTATCTGAAATGGTGTGTCTCTTTTTTATCTAATTGGTTATTATAATCTTGTAATTTTGTTTTGTGATTTCTAAATTTTTATCTATAAGCTTTTGTCTATTGACATATAAAAAAAAAAAAAAGAAGTAAATTAGATGTTTGTGATTAAATAATTATCTTTTCTAAATTACTAAATAATGTTAATTTTTCTATTTATTATCTTAGCTTTTAATCTTGTTATATATTTATTAAATTATTCTTGATTTTACTCATTTTTGTTCACTGTTCTAATCATATTGTGGTTAATACTAAGATGTTTGTATATTTTTATATATTTTTAAGAAAGTTAAATCTGATGTTTAGTAACTTATACAAATGTTGTTTCAAAAAAAAGAGGCTTAGTCTTAATTCTACTAGATAAATTATAATAATTTTTAAATTAATTAGAATTGTTTATAGTTAAAACTTTTTAAGTAATTTTTATAAAGACTCAACTTTTATAAAAAACCTTGGGTATAATAAAAAGGTGCACTTATGCAAATAAAATATATATTTAAGCTAGAATTTGAGTGCATTTAGTGAGATTGCGTAATTAGAGACTCATTGCAATAAATATTTAGCTATAATTAAATTTTAATCTAATCTATATACTGTTAGAATATGCTACAGATTTTATCTAAAAGATAATAAATTTTTCCAATTGTATTTATTTATTTTAACTATTCTAAGTTCAATACTTCAAAGGTTTATATTTTTCATATATACACTTAAGAATTGAACATTTATCACTTTACTAACCTACTTACTGTTATTAAATGCTTAATTTTCTGCTTTTTATACTTATGTTTAATCGCAAATCACTATATAGCATAAACTAAAGGCCTAGAATATAAAGTGTCCCAGATACTATAAACAATTTAATTGCACTTGTGAATATAAAATACATAGGCATTTAACAAATTAATTATGAAATTTTTCAACTAAAATATAATAGGATTAATATAGTATAAATAATTTATTTTAAATATACTTATTAACAAGTAGTTTTTATATTTATCAGTTATATGAAATAAAATAACAACAAAAGTAAATAATTTATTTTGAAAAAACTACATATATGCAAGAATGCTACATCTATATTATATTAATACTAATCTATCTAAATTGCATATAAAGTCTATCTAAATAACATAATTAGTATTTGACCTACTGCACATATAATTTAAAGTTGCAAATAAAACTTATAAAAGTTAAGCAAACAAAAAACTTATAATGAAAGCAGTTTTATCTGCAACTTGATTTGAAACTTCATCTTCTGTTTCTGGTTTTGCATGACAACATCATACAGCTACATATTTAATATTATTATTCAAAACATTATAATTATAATCATATTTTACAATTTATAAAATAAGTAAAGATAAAAATAATTTAAGAGTTATAGGTTGAAAAATTATGTGACTATGCTATCAATTAGTGATTACACTAATGTTTTTGAAAAATAATTGCATCAGAAGATAATTATATAGAAAAATAATTTGTCAGAGAGATAAATATGTTAGAAAAATAACTTATCAGTAAAATGATTATGTAGAGGAAATAGTTATATTAAGAAAATAGTTATGTCAAGAAAATAGTTATGTTGAAAAAATGATTTATTAGAAAAATGATAATATTAGAGAAATAATTGTGTTGAGTAAATTATTATATCAAGAAAGTGACTGTTGAAGAAATAAATTTTGGAAAAATGATTGTGTTGAGGAAATGGTTTGTTAGAAAAATGATTGTTAAGAAAATTAATATTAGAGAAATGATAAAGATCCACTAGGCATAATTAACTAAGGAACTGAAGAGTCAGAAGTTTACTTAGAAATTCTCAAATAAAGAGGTAGCATAAACTTTTGACAATACAGTCAAACTGATAAAATCTTATATAACACCCTCAAAAGAATAAGTAAATAAACCAAATAACAAGATGTATAGAAAAGTATATAACCAACCAGGCTACTAGAATTGCTAAAAAAAAAGAATACATATATATATACTATACTGGGCTATCTGAATTGAAAATTAGAGAAGTTCTGTTAATCCTAAGTAATAGTTAGTAAAAGATAATGATAAAGACATTGTGATATTAGGTACTAAGGTTCTAGTGAACTTTACAAGTGTAAAAATAATATAATGTAATAGTTAAACAGATAACCTCTGTAACTGCAAGTATTAGATAATTATAACATATTACATAAAACTAAATCAGCTATATATAAAACACAGAAGGTTCTAATAAGTTTTCTGTTAAGAATAAATTAGTTCTAAAGATCTCAAAAGCATCAGATACTTTGGATTGGTGTAGCCCAGAAGATGTCTCTATGATTACAAATTGAACTAAATATGCAGAAAGTTTAAATAGATAAGACTTATAATTGGCTTACAAATATGACACCTAGTATAGAACTTATATAGTAATATATAGATGAATTACTTAAATTAGGCACCAAAAGTACATATGAAGCTAGTTGTAATCTTTTATGTATAGAAGTTCTTGAAGACATTTGTATTCAAATACTTGAATAAAAACATTGATCTTCAAAGACAAGGACTTTAATATTAAAAATAAAAATAAAAAAAATAAAATAATTCTAAAATTAAGACAATGTTTTAGGTATGACCTAGTAATATTAATACAGATTGCAAGTTTAGAAAGTTTAAAATAAAACACTCAAGTAGAAATATTAAATACAACAATTGGTAAGAAACCTTTAGGTAAATTTCTTAAATAGATAATATAAAAAAGTTATATATAACTAATTGTACACTTTTTCTGTAATAGTTTATAAAATCATATTACCTAAAAAGTTATTAATAAAAATCAAAAGATTAAAAAAAATCATCTTTAAAAAAACAAAAAATTATTTTAAATTTATATATAATTTTAAAATACTGCTTTCTATAATATTTAACCAATTTGGGTATGATGACTTAGTAAAGAGATTAAATTATCAACTCCCAAGTAGCAGGTTTAGAATTCAAATCTCAGTATTGATAAAAAATTTAAAAATTCTCTCGATTTTATAATTAACTGTTTCTCATAATTGGTTAAAATAAGATATCTGTTATCTGTATTATATCAGCATGACTAGTAGATTATATGTCATTTGTATAACAGTTACATAACAATGTCTTTTGGAACAAGATTTGTAGTTACATGAAGGAATGCAAACTAATACTGAATTATGCAAACCTACAATAAGTCTTCGTAATCATATAAATTATAGGAATCAAAAGAAGAAAGACAAAAACCCATTTGAAAGATCTAAATAGAGAGGTAATCTAAACTTTTGATAATATTACTATAAAGACTAGACTTATAAAATAAAACTAAAACTTGTAAAACTAGACAAATATGTTTGTCTTTGAAAAAGAACCAATAAACCAATCAGGTTATTAAAATTTTCAGATTTCAGAGAAAAAGAATACATGTTAACAAACATGTAAACTAGAGGTATAGTTTCAAACTACCTTTCTGAACTATCTAGAATGACAACTTAATAAAACTTAAATTGAATACCAAAGTAGTAAGAATATGTTGTGAAGTTAGTACTGAGATTGGGATGAACTTTATAAGAGCATAACAGTTTAATGATACACTTTAATCATTAGTGTTAATCTCAATTATAATAATACTAGATCAGTTATAAAAATAGGATACAGAATATTCTGAAAGATTTAGTACAAGGTTAAAGATTCTAAAGAACTATTTTAAAAACTTAATGATCATGACATATTTTTACCAATATTAGCTAGGGTTGTTGATAGGCAAAGATAAATGAGTAAATACAAAAACTAGAATGGTTAAATCAGGAACCTACAAGCAGATTTCAGATATGATAGCTAGTGTAGAACCTTCAAACAGACTACTTAAATTAAACAATGATTAAAGTTGTACAAGTGATTAGTTGTACACTCTTTTTATAGTTGCCTCCTGTGGTTGTAATGCAACCATTAATCAAATATACTATCAATAAAATCCTGGGTCACAAATACTCACCTTAATATTTGAAGAAAAAAAAAATATTTAACCAATTTTAATGAATTTACTATTTAATTTATATTTAAAAATTGTTTATTTAAAAAATATTTTTTATTTTTAATTAAATAAAATTTTACCATAAGTTTTTTATATTATTTGAAAATTATATCCTCTACTCTTAAATTACTATTAAAAATTTGATACTTTGAATTTAATTCATTAAATCCATGAATCCGGTGTAAGGGTGTCCGTTATATCCATAGTTGACTGTATTCTAAATACAGATAATAATTTTTGTGTAATGTTACTATGTAAAATCGATGATAATTCTGGACAATCTACCCCAGAGCGACAAATTACCGGGGCACTATCAACACAGTGTATCGGTATTACATATATTAGCAAAGCAAAGGAAGTAATAATGAAGGCTAAAATTTTCGCAATAGATAGTCGTATGGTGGCCCCGAAAGTTTGTAACTTTTTTTAAATCCAGATTAACGGGATTGAAACATTTAGATAAATAGTAAGAAAAAAAAAAGGTTAAATTTTATGGTTTCTGTGTAATAGTAACAGATTGTTAGAGGCTACACATTCAACCGTTTTGACCAGAGTTGTAAATTTTGACCCGGTTGAACCGTTTAGACCAGTGATAGACAGTGACTTTTGATGACCATAATGATTTAGGTGACTTAATCATTAGTCATTTGTCTCTCTCAGAAATTAGATGACTAATCACTTAATTTTAAATATGCTATAATTTAAATTTAAGATGTAATTATGTGACTGAATGATAATGGCATAAATATAACAAGACAGAATGACTAGGACAAAAATCTAAATGACTTAGTCATTGTCCATCACTGGTTTTGACACGGGTGGCCCGGTTTACTATAATCCAGTTCTAAACTCTATTCTGCATTTCCAATTTTTTTAACACCTTGTACCGTCTCCAACACTAAAAAAAAATAGATATATATTCTGAATTAATTTAAAATGTAATGTCTATATTTTACACATATATATTAAATATTAACCTGGTTGTCTGTACGTCCGTCCATAAATGCAGAAATCTTTGCCCATTTTCCTACTCCTATGCTTTTTACTAACTCTAACAATTTTGTATCCTCCTAATTAGATCACAAAAAGAGTAAGTTAAATTACAATTATGTTATCAAATTTGTTATTAAGATAGTTAATGATAATAACCTCCTTAGTCCATGAATCTTTCTTAATGCTTGGATTAAGAACGTTCATCCAACGCTCACGACACTGTACATCTGTTCTACCTAATACATATTGTTGTACTTTAACCCAATTACCAGCACCATAGATAGAGACTGCATTTCGAAGTGCCTGTGGTATTTACACATTTTGTATATTTTGTTAATCGTTAAACGTAAGATCAGAAAGGCACATTAATAGTTATTATTACAAACTTCACCTCATCTTCTTCCTTTTTCCAGCGACCACGTCTGATTGCTGGGTTCAAGGTTTTAGTCCATCTGTGTAGGCATTGCTGGCCTGTTCTATTATCTAGGCAATGTGCAACTAAAATAAAGAATATATAACATCAATAATTTGTCAGATACAATTTGAAAATATTTATATATTTACCTTGTTGCCAATTCTTTTCACCATAAAGATCTACCGCTCGTATAAGTATATTATCTTCCTCCTTTGACCATTTACTATATAGCATGTAAAATGATCATGAGTAATATGAACCAAACGAAATACAGGACAAAGAAGAGACGCAAGTACCGAGGATCAGAGGATTGCTTGTTGTATTGCTTAAAACATTCGGCAGCAGTTCTATTTGTCTGTTGAGACAAAGAGAAAAAAGAGATGAAAAAATAAATTGTAAACTCACCAATACAAAAATCAACGAATAAAACAGAAGACCGAATACCTAAAAAGTAACGAAGGATTTGAAATTTAAATCGCAGAAATAATAATAAATATACTAACACCTAATTCTAATGCAATTTTCTGCCAATTTCTACAATTATTTTGTTCAACAATTTCCAATAATTTTTTCGTCTCTAAAGTAGTCCATTCATCATTATTAATACATGGGTGATCGTGGTTTGTCCATTGAATGATACATTCTTCTTTTGTTTTTGTAGGCACCTGATATGTCGTATATGACTAGCTTTAATAATATATAAATACGTGTTTTTAATAATTTATTTTAATAAAGGGATATCATACGTATTGTTTTGCAATTTGTGACCAATTTATTTCTTCCACATTATAAAGAAACAGAATCTTTGACATTTTTTCTACGGATTGAATTGATCTACCTCTGGAATTATTAAAATTTTATGTATAGTCAATAAAAGGAAATAATATGCGAATCCTCTGTTTATTAACAATATTAATATCGTCACCTACTCCCTCATAGCTCGTAACGCTTCCCGTCTCATATTATGATCTTGAACACCCCTTCTCAATGCATCCTTTTCGCTTAAAGTCCCTATCAAATAAATTAACATAATTAATTAATAACAATAATACTAACTACAAAAAAATCTAAAGTACTACACTCACATCTTGTACTCTTAAAAATTAACGGCCGAACGCTTGTATCTTCATTCTCAGGCGGTGTCTAAGTTCAATTAATAGAAGCAACGCGTAAATTAATAATCTAAAGTACTATAGACTCTGGATGTAAAAAGCTTTAAATTATAGGTTCGTTATATAAAATATAGAAATTTTGATATAACAAACTTTTAATTTTACTAATAGAATCAATACTTATAACATATTTTGCTTACGTTTCCCTCCGAATCGACAAAAAATGGTGGTCCAAATGTTCTTACACTTGGTGTCTCTTGTACAGATCTAGAGTGACCACCGACTTCAGTTTCCTTCTGTCTCATTCGTGTGAGACGCTCCTAAATAAATCATGTTTTAGAGGCATAAGAAGACGGTCACTTGAATAATCACTTTTAATCGAGGCTAATTCGATAAACTTACTTGTAAAATTATATTGCGTTGTAATGCTGCGTCAATACCTGATTTAATTCTATCTAATTCTTTTTGAAGCTTTCTATTTAATTCTAATGCATCAAGAATATCTTGTGGATCGGCTTTTGAAAGCGTCGAATTATCTGACATTATGGTTGTTAAATTAAAATTTTTTTCCATTACGAAGCAAGTCGCAGTCGAGTGAAAACCATAGCTGCCACAACAAATTTGTCACGGCAGATCCTCGATTTTTATTGGCTAACGGCCGTGGATTTACCGTGGATCCCGTGGATCTGCAAAATTTTGGCTCGCATTACATAATTGTTTACTAAACTTTTTCATTCTAAAATATAGGCCGTATCATCACTTCTAATACATCATATTTTATAAAATAAATTAAAAAGTTTATTAAGAATATTTAATCTAATGAATGTTATTTTAAACTATACTTTTAGAATTATATACTATAATTTTTTCTAAACTTTGTAATATTGTTAGTTGGTTTATTAGATTCTAATTTTGATATAGTACAATTTATATAAATGCACTTCACACACACTTTTTTTTTATAAGTGTATTAGCACTAGTAGAACTAATGTCCATGCTCATACCTGTGCCCAGTGATATAAATTGGATATAGATTTAAATTTGTGCATATATTAATGCTTACTGTATATATAGTATATATATATATATTTTTTTTTTTTGATATTAAGTTGATCTTTTTAGTTTATTTTTATTATTATTATTTTTTTTTTTAACTTTAGCAGTCACATTAGTACTTTATTAGGATTCTTGAAACTATACAGATTATATAGAATTTTCCTAATATATAAGTTTAGCATTACTCAGTTACCCAAATGGTATTTAAGTATGATCTGTTGCATTATTTTAGTTAAAGATAGACTGCTTGTCTGATTGTTGTCCTACAATAGAACATCACCAATCTGATATCTTTTTATAGAGAAACAAAAAATAAATAAATAAAGAATTTTTTATGTAAAAAACAAACTGGAAATATAGAGGTAAATGATAAAGATACAAATCAAGAAATAAAAAAGAAAAGTGAATAAACAAAAAAAAAGAAAATGTATGAAACTTGTAATTTACAAATATTAGACAGTCACAATTGTATGTCTATGTTAGGTTTTTAAAAATTATAAACTATACTAAATAGAAATAACTCTACTATTTTTCTATTTATTTAGATTATTTAATAAAAAAGCATATAGGAGAGAAAAAATCTTCAACTTAATCATAAAGGGTTGGTATAGAGTATTAGTTAGTCCAGAGACAGTATTTTTAGGTTTTTTAGTATTTTGAGGCATGTGTATAGTTATGTTTGTATTACTGTCTTGTTTTGATCTATGTTATCAACAAACCCATTTAGGAAATAAATACTGCTGACTGTTTTGGTAGTTTTATATATTGATCTTTAATAGGAGATAAGCTAAATTGTCCATTTTTACAAAATTTTCTTAAAACAAAGTAAAGGCAAGAGGTGAACCAACTTTGTAGCTTTTGTGACTTCTTGACCTTTATAGATGTTCCTTATAGATTTTACAGTTGTATAGAACTAATATATCCAACTTTGTTGTTTACTTTATAAAAAACTTTGGCTTTTACCAACTACTTTTTCTATAGTCCCAAAATGTAGTCAAATTATTATTACAAAGCTACAACTTCTTTTTTAACTCTATTTCAATGTTCAACTATACATGTACAATACTCTAGAAAAGTTTTTATGAAGTTTAATAAATTAACTATATTATTTTTCTGTAGTTTGGTTTTTTGAAAAGTTTGATTCAAATGTTTTAGTTTTTTGACTTTATTAATATTTTTATTAAGCACATATATATATAAATATATGTTTATATTAAACTATTATAGAAGAGTATATAACTGATTACATATATAACTTTTTTATATTACTTATTTAAAAAGTTTACTTAATGGTTTCTTATCAGTTATCATATCTAACAATTCTGTTTGAATATTCTATTTGAATCTTTTAATTAGCAATCTTTGTGTTAACTTTACTAGGTTATTCAGACCTAGATTTTTATTTAAACTTTAGAATTATAATTTATATGATTATTTTTATCCTTAAGATAAACCTTTTAGAATTTTTTATATTTTTATATATAGTTAATTTGGATTTTATTATAACTAGAATCAATGCTTACAATCAGAGATATTCATTAAATTATTTTTATTTTTATAAAGTTTACCTAGATTTTAATACTTATCTTTTTGATATTATTTTTATCTTTCTTTACTAATTGTTATTTAAAACTAATAAGTTTTTTCAAAATACAAATTTAGATATTTCAATATAATATACTTATGTATTTTTTTTTAATAATTCTGACAACTTAGTTAATATATATGTTTCTCTTACATATCTGTTATCTAGTTTATTTAATAATTTTTTGAAAATATTTTATAAACTTCTATCAATTCAACAGCATTATCAAAAGTTTGTATTATTTTTTTAAGTAGATTTTTATTTTTTTAGTTTTTTAGTTTTCTATACTCAGTAGTTTATTACAGATTTGCATTAAAACTTTATGTAACATTAGTTTTTTATACTTCTCTATGTATATTTAATATTATAATTTATATAGATATCTTAAGTTTTCAATATCAGATAGAATTTAATTTAGTATATTTAAAATTATAGATACTTAAATTCAATTGATTAACAAAGACAATTACAATAATATAATAAATTTAAAATTTGGCATCTATAAAAATTAAATATTAGATCTGTTATTTGGAGATTAATAATCTATTTATTTTACTAAGTTATTATATCCCCTATATATATATATTTTTTTTTTGTATAAATTTTTTTATATTTGTACCAATAAAATTTTTAAATTTATAATACTGCCTAATTTTATATTTATATCTGTATATCTATACTTATGCCTATAACTGTATCTATATCTGTATCATATTTATGTATATACTTATATTTATTTTATATTCATGTTTATGACTATATTATTTTATATTCATATTTATATTTATGCTAAATTTTTATATTTGTGCTCATACTTATACTTAAATTTTTATATTTATATCTATGTTTATGTCTAAACTTTCATGTTTATATTTATATCTAAATTTTTTGTTAAATATAAGTATAAATCTAAATTACAAATTTTTATAATTAATTATTTAAATTTTCATTATCAATAAGTTTTAAACTTACAATTTATTACTTAGAAGATTGACAACTTATTTATTTATTTATTTTTTTTTTAATTTTTTTTTTTTTAAAGTGACCTCTTTGGTCTTTTGACTTTTATTAATTACTTATCGGTATTGTGGTTCAATGAACCACTACAGGAGAGCATACAATTGGCTACACATATAACTTTTCTATATTACCTATTTAAGGAGTTCGCCTAAAGGTTCCCTACTAATTGCTGTACCTAATACTTCTGCTTGAGTGTTCCACTTTAAACCCTCTGAACCTGTAACCTGTGTTAACATCACTGGTCATCTTAGATATACCAGATCATCATCCTCAACCTTAGGACTAATTTATTCTTGAAATAAACCTCCTAGAGCCTTCTGTATCCATTTTTACAACTGACCTAGGTATCACTATGGCAGAACCAACACTTGCAGTTAGGGCTAATCATTAAACCACTATGTCCTTGTAGAGTTTACTTAGACTCTAGCATCTATTTCATAGCATAACCCTGGTACTTTAGTATACTTCTGCCTTTTCTCTTACCCTTTTACCAAACTCCCAATCCAGATAGCCCGTATAGGACTATAACCAGTCTATTGGTATATCAGGTCGGCCCGATATCCTTTTTCTTTAGTTCGTTCCAGTGGCCTGGTTAGTAGTACCTCCGAGACTCTCAACCTGGAGGTTCTTGCCCGTCTAGCTACTAGGACTGGGTACTAGACCTGGGTATCCATTTCGCCAGGCTAGCCTTTACAGTAGGGCCATAAAAAATCCAGCTATCTCTCTACTCAGGTCTTTCTAAATGGACTTCTTGTTATTCAATTTCAACAGATTTACACAGCCATAAGGACTTATCTAGTGTTTGCACTGCTCGATATGTCGGTTTGCATTCCTCTGTATAACTCCAACATTGCACAGACGCTCTATGGCCAGCCAGTCATGCTGATGTAACCGCTATTACAGATATCCTAATCTAACTGTTAGTAACAATTGCTGTAATACAAATATTATATAGGTGATTATACAAATTTTCGCCATCGATGGAATTTGAACACCCAACCTACCACTTGGGGGAATGACAACCTGACCACTTCACTAGGTCGCCACACCCCTTCTTTTTTTTGGAATTTGCTTGTTTGCCATTTAATTATAGCTTCTTCTATTGCATTTCACATCTGGTCTAATATTTTTATATTATATTATAATAGAATTTATTTTTTTTTTATTATATTAGTATATATTTATTTTTAGCTTTATATTATATTTTATATTTTTTCTAATATTTTTACATAGTTTATAGATTATTTTATTAGTTTTAATTATTTATTTAATAGGTTAATATTTATTTTATTAGTAAATTTCTTATAGTATTTTATTTTAACCAATAGTTGTTAGAGTATCTAAAAATACAGTTGTTTAGTGTTACAAAGGCCCTGACTAAAGGCCCCAGGTCATGCCCTAAATAACCCAGAACACTCTAAAATAATGGAATAATTAATTTAATTATAGTTAATTAATATTTATTAATTATAATGCAACATTTACTATAATGTTACAATATAGTTTTTATGTATTACTATAGTTATTTTTAGTTGTACTTAGAAAACATCTGTAAGAAGGCTTTTGAATGCCAAATGACTATAGAGAGTTTTGTAGATGAACATATAAGCTACACAATGATATTTGTTTTATTTTTAGTTAATATGTAAGTTATTGCATAATGGAATGCCAAGCATTGATAAAAATAGAAAAATACAAAATTGGTTTATTATCTATGCACAAGCATTATTGATAAAATGCATATGAAATTTCTTAATTTCTGCTGCATTTTGGATGTCTATATGGTTCAGAATGATGCTACAACATATGGTAGCTCTAAAACCAATTAATTATTAGGTTAAAAGCTATAAAAAAAATAGCTTTTTGTCTTTCTAAAAGGCAGTACCTTTTATAATTTCTCTAAAACTTATTTTCTTATATAAAAGTTCTTTTGTATTCAAATTATTCTTTAATAAATTATTATTTTACCTATTATTATTAATAAAACTATTTTTTATTTTATTTCTTTATCTTATTGCTTCTATAAATTATCTTTCTTTATTTAATTTTCTTTTTTTTTCTTGTAATAATATAAAGTAAAAAGCTAGTTTTCTTAATTAGTTATTTTGGCAAATACTAGCTTTATATTATTGTATATTTTATTTTTCTTTCTTGTAATAATATAAAGTAATAGCTATATTTGTAAATAGTACTTTGGCAGATACTAGCTTTATGTTATTAGAATTTAAAAAATCATATATAGCTTAGAACAGCCTTATTATTAGTTACTAATCACCTCTTCTAGTATTTTAGAATACTTCTAAATTTAGTACAGATAATTCTCATAAAGGGTAAACTATTTGTTAAGTCTGGCTAATATAAAAAGAACAATAGGTTAAATCTTTTCTACAACCAGCCTATTATAAAAATCTTTATAATATCTAGAAGGCTATTGAATTTAAATTTTATTTTTAAATATTTATTTTTTATTTTTAGTTATTTTTATTTATTTTATTTTTCTTTAAATAAAAGATCTTCTACTCAGTATTCATACATTTAAAATTACTACAGCTTGCTAGTTTTTAATAAATTTTATTATAGTATTAATAAAAAGCTAGAACCAAAAAGGTCATCTTAATATTGAAAAAAATAAAATATAAAGTTAGAATTTATTAATAAAATTTTATGAATTATAATTTTTTTTATAATTTTACTAACAAAATTATAAATAATGCTATTATTCTCAGAAATTTATTAATATATTCTAACTTTATACTCTAAGTAAATTTGTTCTACATATAAAATTATATTAAGATGACAAATTTTATTTTATATTTAATAAATTTTAAAAGAAAATGCTTAATTTCTAATTTTTGATAAAAATTTTTATTAAAAATTCAAAATTAAGTATTTTTTCTTTAAGAGCAGAGTATATGATTTTCAAATTATATATAAAACTTTTGATAAATTTTTATTTAATTAAAAATAAAAAATATTTTCTTAAATAAACAGCTTTTAAATATTAATTAAAAATTGTAGAATATGTTTTTCTAATTCTAATGATAGTAAATTCATTAAAATT
>CAJVQA010006869.1:0-14414 GCA_910591915.1 Cetraspora pellucida | reverse complement strand
AGTTATTACAACTATTTTTACAGAGATGAGAGTACAGCTAGTCATACGTGCAACTTTTGGTTGCCTATTTAAGTAGTTCATCCTAAGGTTCTACATTAGATGCTGTACCTATAACCTACTAGGAGATTATCCATTTAAACCCTTTGATCATCCGCCCTGTCATTTTGGAATTTCCAAACTTACCCCCCGTATATACCTACCTGGTATACTGTCTGAGCAGTATGGTACCTATTCTTTTTGTACTGGTTCCCAGGCCATTACACATTTCAGAGTATGTTACCTGCCAGTAAGGTGCAAGAAGCCCCCCAATGTTAACTATCTACCTACTTTTAGAACACTAACATGGGCTACTCTTACAGAGTTCACCCAGACCCTAGTACTGACTTCATAGCATATTCCTAGTACTTTTAGTATACCCCTGCTTTGAATCCAGACTCCCAATCCAGATAGCCTGGAAAGACTGTGACCTGTTCTTGGTATATTAAGGCCAGCCTAATATCCTTTTTCTCTGGTCTGAAATCCAGTGGCCTGGTTGGTGGTACTCTTCACCTGAGGTTCTTGCTCGCCCGAATCCTTCACATTGGTATCCATTTCCTAGATCTAGCCTTTATAGTAGTACTGTTGAAGATCCGTGTTACCTCTCTGCTCGGAATTTCCAAGTAGGCTTCAGCTTCCCAGTTTTATGAATTTACATGGCCCAAGAACTTATTTTAGGTTTGCACCGTTCAGTACCAGTTTGTATTCCTTTGTGTAACAGGTAACACAGATGCCCCAAACCTGCCAGTCATACTGGTGCGACTATAGTTACAGGTATCTTATCCCAACTGATTGACAGAATGCCATTGCCATAATACTGTCTATATATTACATAGATAATTATCCAAATTTCGCTGTCAGTGAGTTTTGAACTCACAACCTACCACTTGGGAGTATGACAACTTATCCATTTCACTAAGTCACTACATCCTTTTAACTGCTTTTTTAAGTGCTTAAAAATAGTATGCTATACTGATTAAGAATATACCTATATCTAAAAATTATATTAAATTAGCCAAAAAGACTATATATAAATGGTTTTAATTTACTATATATAAAATTTATAATTAAGCCAAACTATGTTTTATATATTTTTATTTTTTTCATATTTTTTTATTTTTTTTTGTTTTACTAGTTTGGTTTTTTTTTATTATAATAGACTTTCTTCAAAACTAGATTTGTTAACTTTTTTTATTAAATTTTTTTCTGTATTTCTTTTTTTTTTAGTTTTTTTATCAATTTTTATTTTTTTTTTATCACAAAATAAAGGTCTTGTATTATTTCTTCTATATGTCTTCATAGAAGCAATTTTATACTATGCTGATTGTTGCTATAACAAACTTTTTTATTTTTTTACTCAAACATAATATATTTTATAATAATTCTACTAATTTTCTTTATTTTAAGCTTTTGATGATTTTATATCTTGCTTTTACTTTTTTTCTGTTTATATATTCCAAAATACTTTTTAAGTTAGTCTTTACTTATTTTTATCTTGACTTTATTTAAAATCTTTGTTTATATCAAACTAACTAATATATTCTTTATATTTTTTTATATACTTTAATAATATTTGCATGTTGCTAAATAATTTTGTTTTTTTTTGTTTTTTTAGTATTAAGATGATCTTTTTGGTCTTTTGACTTTTATTAATAATTTTTTTGATAATGTGATTCTATAAACTATTATAGAAGAATGTATAATTGGTTATATATATAACTTTTCTATATTATCTATTTAAGGAGTTTGTTCAAAAGTTTCTCACTAATTGCTGTATCTAACATTTTTGCTTAAATGTTTTATTTTAAACCTTCTGAATCTGCAATCTGTGTTAACTTTAGTGAGTTATACTCAGATGCCCAGATCATTGTCTCAATCTTAGAACTATTTTATTTTTAAGATAAATCTTTCAAAAGCTTCTGTATCTATTTTTATAACTGACTTAGTATTGCTATAGCAAAACCAATACTTGCAATTAGAATTATATCATTTATCTACTATGCTCTTGTAGAGTTCACTTGAACTCTAGCATCTACTTTACAACATAATCTCAGTACTTTAGTATCTTATGTCTTTTTATTAGATTTCTAATTCAGATAGCTTATATAAAACTATAATCAGTCTATTAATATATCAAATTGCCCCAATATTTTTTTTCTTTAGTTTATTTTATTAGCCTGATTGGTAATACTTTCAAGACTTTTAATTAGAAGGTTCTTGCCTATCTGGGTACTATAACCTTGATATTTATTTTCTTAAGCTAGCCTTTACAGTAGAGCTATTAAAGATTTAACTATCTTTCTATTTAGATTTTCTCAAATAAACTTCTTGTTATCTAATTTTAATAAATTTATATAGCTACAAGAATTTATCTAGTGTTTGCACTATTTGATTATTGGTTTGCATTTTTCTGTACAACACTATATTTACACAGATGCCCTATAACCTGCTAGTCATACTGATGTGACTGCTATTACAGGTATTCTAATCTAATTATTGATAACAGTTGCTATAATATAAATATTATATAAGTAATTATTCAAATTTTCACTATTAATAGGATTTAAACATTCAATCTACTACTTGAAAGGTTGATAACTTGACTATTTCACTAGGTTGCCACATTTCAATTTTAATTTTTTTTTTATTCTTTTTAAAAGATGCAATATGAATCTGTATAAAGATTTAGATAATGTTATACTAATATTTTGATACTAGAAATTTTTTATTTATACACTTTATCAAAGTTTTTATTTATTTATTTTTTTATACTTGAGTATTTGCTTCTATTTTTATTTTTTATTTTTTTTCAGAAATATAATTAGTTATATATTTTATTACTCTAATCTAGTTTTATTTTTCTAATTACTGCTATAAACCTTTATTTTATGCTTTTTTTAAGATTTAAAACTTTTTTTATAAATTGTTCTTGTAGTGTTTTTTACTACTTTTTTTTAACAAAGATTAATACTAATTTTTTATACAGTTTTTTTAATTATTTTATTTTTGTTATCTATTTTAAATTCTTCTTTTACTAGTTTATCTATTATAGTATTTTATTTATTTTTACTATTATTTAAATTTAATTAGTTCTAATTTAAGCTTTTTAATTTTATATAATTTTTAATATTTTTTAATAGATTATTATTTTTTCTTTTTAATTATTGTTTAAATGATAGATTTATGCTTTTACTTTTTATATTTGTGATAGCTGTTACATTATCTATAAAAATTTTAACTATTTGCTTTTTTAGTATCATAAGCAATACAAACTATATTATTAAGAACTTTAGTTTTGTTAATAATAGTTAATTTTATATTTTAAAACATCTTTCATCAAGTACTTTTTCTCTTTTATATCTACTTATATCTAGTTTGCACCTATGCAATCTAGACTTTAATTTGTATTTTTTGCCTTTTTTCTTAAAGATCTATTTGTATAAAAGATTAGATTAATTTTTGGTCTTATTTGGTTTATTTTTTTTTAAAATAAGCTGCTTTTTTATTATTAAACTTATTAACTGCTTCTGTATAATTTTTGTTTTTAAATCTATACAATTTTATATATTTTAATTTTTTTTTACTAGCTTTTGGTTTTATTTTTTTTTCTTATAACTGTACTATTATATTATAGTTTATTTTTAAATTTGTTCTTAAGGAATATAATGACTTAGTAAAGTAGATAAGTTGTTAATCCTCCAAGTAGTAGATTGTAAATTCAAAACCTATTAACAGTAAAAATTTGAATAATTATTTATATAATGTATAAATAGTATTACAATAATAGCATTTTGTTGATTAGTTAAAATAAAATATCTGTAACTATAGTCATACTAGCATAACTGACAAATTATATAGCATTTGTAAAACTAGTTATACAGAAAAATATAAACTAATAATAGGCAATACAAACTTAAGATATGTCTTTGTAGTTATATAAATTTATAGAACTAATAAACTAAAACTTATTTGAGAAGACCTAAATAGAAAGATAATACAAATCCTTAATAGTACTATTGTAAAGACTAGATCTAGAAAATAAATATTAATGTAGAGAAATTAGGTAAACAAGAACTTTAGTTAAGAAATATTACCAACCAAGCTATTAGAAGTCTTAAACTAAAAAAAAAAATATTAGATGTTGTAACCTTAGTATTTTATAAACAGGTTATAGTCCTTCTGAACTATCTGAATTAGAAGTTTAATAACAAAAGCAGAAATATATTATAAGTACTAAGAATATATTGTAATGTAGATACTAAGGTCTAGATAAACTTTGCAAAAGTGAATCCTGTTAACAAAAACTAAATGTAGGTTTTTAGTTAGTAAAAAAACTTTTTAAAGCTCTATAGTCAAATAATATATTCTGAAATATGTAACAACTTAACAGATATACAGACAAAAAGGTCAATATTAGATTAGACAGTACTTAAATATATAGAAACTTAGTATGCTATTTGTTAAGTATAGTATAGAAATTAGAGTGTTTAATTAAATAATCTTCTAGCTGATTACAGATATAACAGCTAGTATAAAACTTGCAAATAAACTACTTAAATAAATAGTAAAAACTGTATGTATAGCTAGTTGTATATTTACTTTATACAAGTTATATAATAATAATTAAATCACAATAAAGGTTAGCAAAAGCAAAAAAAAATTAAATTGTTTTGTTTTTTTATAAACTTTAATATTAAGACTTAAATTTTATTTTTGTTTTCTATTTTATATAGTTTTTTTTTCTAATTTTTAGTTTAAATTATACACTTTGTATCTATTTAATATTAATTCTACAATTTTTGATTTTGTATTTATTTTTTAATATTTTGTTAAAACCTTTTTATATATGCTTGTAATGACTTTTTTAATTGTTAAAGTTATATTTTCTTTTCTTTTATTTGCTTTTATTATTACTTATTTTTTATTTTTTTTTATTTTTTAAAACTGCTTTTAGTTGAACATTTATTGTATATTTATTTGGTTTTTGAATTAATTAATTTTTTTTTATATTTTTATTTTATTTATTTTTCACTAATTTTTTTTTTATATTACTGAACTATTTTGTTTGTTTGTCTTTATATGACTGTTTTTATAATAGCTTGAGCTGTTATTATAATAATATTTAATTATTTAACTTGTTAATTAGCTGTTTTATATATATTAGTTTTAGTTTTTTTAATACTAATGCCACTTTTTTTGTAAAGTTGGGATTTAGTAAATTTGCAACTTTGGTTTTTTTTTATTTATATATAGACTTGAATTGCCAAATCTTAATATAACTTGCAATTTTTTGGTTTTTAATATTGTATGATATGCTAAGTTATTTTTTTAAATTTTATATATAGTTTAAAAAAGTTGTTATATCAATTGTTTTTTATTATACTAACTAATAATAGTTCTTGGTTAATACATATTCTTGTAATTAATTCTTTTATATTACTTGTATTGAGTTATATATAAAAACTTGTAATTTGCTTAATAAAAAGTTAATTTTATAATAAATTGCAGTTTTTTAGATTTTTGTATAATATTATATTATTTTTTGTTATTTTTACTATTTTTAGTTTATTTTTTGCTATTCTTAATAAGAACTTTATATTTTATTAACTGCTTTTGTTAACTTTGTTGTTTGCAATATTTATAGTAGTTTTAGTATAATATATATATTGCTTATATATGATGCTTGAGCTATTGTTATTTTCTTAATATCTAAATTTCTTATTATTGCTTATATTGTTTTTTGAGCTTTTGACCTAATTAGTAAATTTTTTTAACTTGCAATTTAACAAAAAACTCGGAAATTTTATTATTTTGTTAGTATTCTTTGCTTGTATTTGTTTATTTTTAATATTTATTTTTTTATTTTCTTTTTTTTTCTAAATTTATAATTAATTTTAACTTTTTTTTATTAAAGAAATTTTTTGCAATTTTGATTATTTGCTATATTTGTATTTTGCTATTTATAATCTATATTGTATTATCTGCAAATGCTATTTTTGCTTATTTTTATTCTGTTTTCTTAAAATCATCTCAATTATAGTTATATAGTATTGATACTAATAGTATATATTCTAAATTGTAGTTATTTTAAATTCTTTCTAGTAGTAAATTATAGAATAGTTTTTATACTAAAGAAGATAATCTTTATCTTATTTAATTTTATCATTAATTCAATTATATTTATTATACTCTAATATATAATAATTTTAGTTTGTCTATTATAAAACAGATTTAGTATAAATGTAATAGATTTTAATTCTTCTTATTGCTATTCTAGTGCATCTAATAATACTAAGTCAAAAGCTTTTTTTATATTTTGTAATATCAGCTATAATTCTTTGTTATTGTTTTTTGCATCTTTTATTATAACATTAATAATATAAACTGACTCTTTTGCTAAATTTTCTAAAAGGTCTACAAAGTTAGATTCTTTTAATATATCTTTTTTATAAAGAATCTATGTCAACCTTTTAGTAAAAATCTTGGTTATGCATTTTTTAAATATTCTAGTAGCATAATAGGTTTTATATTGCTTAAATTATATTGCTTTTTTTTTTTTTTTTTTTTGATATTAAGATGAAATTATGGCCTTTAGTCTTTATTAGTATATTTGTTATAGCTAGTACAAATCTATTTATATATTATTTATCACTATATATCTATTTAGATATAAGACTCAGACATATTTATTTGTAACCTAAATTTATTAGAGTTTTGTATTGTGTCCTATTCACATCTAATCTGAATTTTTGATTTATTACTAATTATATTAAGTAATCTATATATTTATTCTATGTTTTATAATCTATTTTTAGCAACTTCCAAATTGGTCCATTAGATCATTTACTTCTTTTGAGCAACTATCTTTGGTTTGCCTAAAAGGTGCCTCTTTAATATATATCTTAAGCTAGGTTCCTGCTACTGCTGCTAACTTCTTAATTCAGATACTGGTAGCATGTTTTCAAGCCAGATTCTTGCTACTGCTGTTAATTTATAATCCTTCTTGGTCTTAGCATTATTTTTAACAGATTGTGTATTTAATATGCCTCTTAAGTACTTATTTTTATAGTATAAATGAAACTCTATTTCAGAAATAAGTATACATTTTCTTCTAGTTATTAACTGATATTTTTACTACTATTATACAGTGCTGCAGGTTTTTCTTTATTCTATTTCTAATTGCAGACAATTCTTCTGTCTTTTTAAGAACATCTAGCCTGAATTTATATTTAAACTAAGGTGTTTACATTATATTCAAATAGGTTTTTACTTTCAATTTAGATATTTTAACCATGATTAGTACAGCATTTATGTTGATATGTTTTATTTGTTTCACTATAAGCTTTCATATAAGTATGACTAAAGCTTTAGTTTAAAACCTTTAGATATGCAAAACAGTCTACAACTTCTCTATATAAATGGCTATCTTCTATTTATAGTTATTCTATAGCACCAAAGATGCTTCTAATCTTAATAAGGCTAATTCTTTATCACAAACCTTCTATGCATATTCTGCTTCTCTTATTACTTCAGTTCATATTACCTTGATATCACTTTCCCAATTAAATATTCTACAAGTTGGATGTAAAGATGTTAGTACTGTCTTATCTTTAAAGAATTTATATACACAACCTTTTGTATAACAGAACTTTTTGTAATACTGCTATTACACATAGTGTTTATATTCTGCAAAATTAGTTTTCTTTCAGGAATTTATTTTTCTATTATGTACTGCACTTGGATTTGATTATAGAGCTTTATGTTTAATTATAGGCTTCTTAAAATTACAGAGGCTTTTAGCTAAACTTAAACTATTGATCTTGACTGTAAGAGTATAAGAGCTTAATATTAAGTTATGAGACTCATATTCATTTTTTACTTTTTAATATTAGATATATTTGTGAAATCTTATACTTTTTTGATACAATGATTGCATTAATGCATATTTTTGCAAACTTTTAGAAATCTTTTATGTTTGCTTGCTTGTTGTTTAGATTAAACTATAAATAATTTTTGTTATTTCTAATGCTATGTTTTTTTTTAAGGCCTGTTAGCATTTCTGTCTATTTATTATCTGGTTTAATTTTTTATATCAATTTGTATTTATTATATTCTTAGATTTATAAAATTTTTTTAACTCTTTTTAAGCATTTTTTAGTTAAATTGTCTTACTTTTAATTGATTCTGAGAATGGTTTTTTGGTTTGCCAAAATTTCTAATAGTTCTGTATACAACCTTTTTTAACTATTTATTTTTTTTATTAGTTTGCAATTTTTGAATTTGTGTTCAGTTTAATCATGTGATCAATGTTCATGTAACATCTATTGCATTATAAGTTAATGATAATCTAACATGAACATGTTAAATAAAAATGTTTAATACCAGTCACATTTAAATGCAAAGTAGCTTTGAATTTTAAAATTTTTGTTATTGATAAGAAAAAAAATTTATATAGCAACTATAAGATTTTATCTATTTATTTTATTTTTATTTTATGAATAATAGAAACAAAGAAATAAATCAGCATTCTATGATTAGTGAATTGAATAAATAAATAATGCAAACATGAAAAAAAATAAAATTATTTTATAGAAACTACAATGCTAAATATTTGTCTGATAAGAATATATACAGACAATTTAATATAAATACTATATTTCTTAGAAAACCTGTTAATTATGCTATTCTATTTGGCTGATTTTCTAATAAAGCTTAATTCAAATTATGTGAGTGTTTTTTTTGTTGTCTCTTTAATCATGCCAGTATAACATAGTAATTCAATGCTTGTATCTCAGTATCTTTAGCACAAAAGTTCTTTTGTGGCCTTCTTTCTTGAGATATTTTCCTAATTTCATGTTTTGAACCTTCTTTGCATTATAAAGATGCAGTAACTTGAACACATATTCTTTTTTTTCTAGACTAATTTCTTTTACTATAAACTCAATCTGTATTCTAATTGCAAGTCTGAAGGAAGAATGCCACAGTTGGACAAATATAAGTGTCTTTTCTATACTGATGTTTTTTGTAAATTTCAACAAATTTGTATACACTCTTATTTAATACAGGGTCATTTTCTTTTATAAGACTCTCTATGTTATTACAAAACTATCATAATTTATTTATAGCACTATTGCTATCATTATTATAATTTTCAACTACTAAACCTACAATTAATTAAATGATATTAGTTATTTATTTGTTTATTAACTTATAACAATGTTACTATATATTAATTAACATTATTTGAATGTGTAAAAGCAAAAACCTAAAAACTGATTTAATAATTTTTACTATAATTAGTTTTTAGGTTTTTATTCTTATGCATTTTCAATATCTTTATCATCCATATCTTCACTATTATCTGTGTCTTTATTATCATTAATACCATTAATATCATTACTATTAATGTTATTACTGTTAACAATATCATTATTATCATTATGCCTATTATTATAAACATATAAAAATTTAACTAATAGTAAGTTTTCTTTATTTTGGTTATTATAATTGTTATTTAAATGAACTAGTCCATTATTCTGTATTAAATTTGTATAATTCTCCTTTTCTAGCTGTGCTTGATGAAGATCTGCATAAAAGCTAAGAGACTTGTATTTTTTATTTGATATAAGAAATGCATAATAATGTTACTTATTTGCTGACATTGTAGAAACTTAATTTAAACCACAAATTTGATAATGCTTTAATATAAACACTTGATGCTTACATGGTGTACCTATTGGACTGCATTCACATATTTCAAGTTGCATGTCTACAAAGTATTGTATATTTTGATCTTTGCTACTTTTATGCTTAAAAATCATTGAATCAAAACTAATAACTTCTATATCTTCTTTAATTCCAATTTGCCAACCTGATAATCTAAAATGAAGTGCAATAAAGTTATCTAATTTATTGTGAGCAACAGCTAGTAACTCGCAAACATAGTAAAGATCTATGATATTTACAATAAATTGATATATTTGTACAATATTATAGGTTTGAACTTAGTAAAAAATAATTTCTTTTATAATTCTAATTCTAGCTTCTACAATATTGTTTGTATTATTATTGTGAATTGGTAAAGCTTGGTAAAATGCAATGAACCATTCTTGACAATGGCTTTAACATGTTTTAAAATGAGATTGAAAATTTGAATATTTTAAATAAATTTGACTTATAGTTAAATTTATATATTCTGCATTAAGGATTATTTCTGTTTTCACAAAAACTATTTTTTTTATATAGTTAATTAAAGTTATATAATCATCTTTATAAATATTATGCTTGCCATTTTAGAGCCATTGCCACATCACCTATAAAAAATGAAAGACACAAAAGTAAGATAGTCTTTTCCTAGATATGGCTTAATGCCATTCTTCCAGTCTTACAATTATTAGTCATAATTATTTGTAGTTTAAGTCTAGATCCATGTTCACCAAATGTTGCTGATGACATCTTATTTTTTATTATATCTAATGCTTTTTTTAAAGTATCTATTTTTTCATCTAAAGTAAGAATTACAGCAAGAGATAAACCTCCAATAGAAGTGCTTGTGGAAAGAAGTATTAAAGGAGTATTAAGCATGTCAAGTTCAGCTGTTGTGTCTATATAAACCAATTCACCAACATGAGATAAGGTATAACAACATTTTATAAGATTTGTTATAATAATAAGAATAAAAGATTGTCCTAGGTCTTTTTTTGTTAGTGCAATATATGGTTGCATTCAAATGTTTCCTTTCTTATTGTTATTAAACTCAGTTATTTTCTTTGCCAATTTATCAAACATATCTTTTTCATTTTGAGAGCCTACAGATTTGATGTGATACTTTTGGTAAAGATAATAATAATTGTTTTTATGTGAACAAATTGCTCTGTCTACTAATACTTTTTCATCATTTTCAAACTTCAATTGTAGTTACTTTGTGTATGTGTAATATGCACTACTAGGACTGTGTCTAGTTTTGAAAAGCTCAAAAAGCCAATTTTTTGTTAAATCAGATACTGAATGAAAGCTTATAATGTGATTTGACTTGAAAAAGTGATTATGATTAAAAAAGATAAAAACTATATATGGATAAGGTTTGGATTTATTTTTTAACTATATATGAAGCACTGCAAGACAATTAGTGTTTATTGTTATGTACTTTTCATACAAGTTTCAGCTTTAACATTATTATTAACAAGATCTTTATTATGTAAATCTTGCTTGAAAGAACTTATTATATATTTGTAATTTGGAAGCAAGACACATTGTAAAACATTTATTGCATCTGTGTTATTATTTGAACTAGGTTCCATAATATGTATTGAAGACAAATATAAAATCAAAAAAGAGTTAAAAAAATATAAAATTACTATAATCTATTTATTATCTATACCATTATTCATTTATATTTATTTATTTATTTTTTTACAGCATTATTAGATTATTTTGATGTCATTAAAATTAAACAATAAAACTTAATTTTGTGTTTACTATTTTAACTTTTAAATTTATTAATCAGAATATCAATATAGTTGTTAATAATACATAATATATTAATTGGCTTGTTGATATTTCAATAAATAAACTTAAAAGCAGAATTAGTAAATTTGCAGATTATCCAAAATTAACTAAAACATGATGTACTTTTTAGGAATATGATTATATGATGACAATAATTAACTAACTGAAACAAATGCTTCTCAGAAAATATAAAGAAGATAACAATAAGTTTTTTTTATTTTGCCTTTATTATAGTTTCTTTAATTTATTTATTTTAATATATGTTAATATGTTACTTAATAGTATGTTTATTTACTTACTGAAGCCATGTTTTGACCACATTCTTAGATCAAATTACTTATAATATATATGCTATATTGTTATTGATGAGAGTAAAGCAAATAATAGAGTAAACTAATGTTAATTAATATAGCAACTAAAACTTTTTTTTTTTTGTTCAAGGCTGATGTTATCGATAGCTATTGCCTTTATTGTGTTTTAGTTAATGTATTACATTGAACTTGTACAAGATAAGTATGCAACTAGTCACACATATAACTTTTGGTTACCTATTTAAGTAGTCTGCCTAAGGGTTCTACACTAGCTATCATGCCTGTAACCTACTAGGAGGGTACTTATTTAAATACTCTGATCCTTATACTGCATCCAGATGAGTAATACCTAGTTCCTGTATATCTAAATGCTGTTTAACCCAACATTTAGTCTTCTCCTTTTATATGTTTGTCAAGCCATTATACATTCCAGAGCATGTTATCTGACTATAAGGTTTTGGAGTATCTTCTTGTTAACTACCTACTCATTCTACAGAACATTAACAAGACTAGCCCTTGTAGAGTTCATCCAAATTCTAGCACCTACTTTATAGCATATCTTTAGTACTTATAGTATACCTTTGCTTTGTCCCCAAACTCCTAATTCAAATAGTCCAGAAGGACTGTAACCTGTCCTTATTATATTGAGCTAGTCTGATATTCTTTTCTTTTAGTTCGATTCTAGCAGTCTGATTGGTAATACCTCTCATCTGAGATTCTTACCTGTCTGGCTTCTCTATATTAGTATCCATTTCCTAGGTCTAGCCTTTACAGTAGTACTGTTAAAGATCTGTATTATCTCTCTACTTGGGTCTTCCTAAATAGGCTTTAATTTTCCAGTTCTACAGATTTATACAGTCATAAAAACTTATTTTAGATTTGCACTGTCTGGTACCAGATAGCATTTTTCTGTGTAACCAAGGTTACACAGATGCCCTATGACCTGACAGCAGAGTTGGCAATGAATAAGGTCCATTGAGAAAATTATCAATAGACCTAATAAAGTAAATAGAATGGTATCCATTGGCTCTATTGACTCTATTGAACCAACCAATCATACTTATATAATATTAATATATTCTAATTTTTATAATAACTAATAACTTTTGATCCACTAATCCATTTTGAATGGTTTGACTATCAAAATGTTCGACTCATCAAGATGAACATTTTGATGGTTAAAGCATCCAAAATGGATTAGTGGATCAAAAGTTATTAATGTTTTTATAAATTAAAATATATAACATATAATATATATATTATATAATTTATATATGCTAGATCTAAGAAATGGATACCAATGCCGAAGTAGCTGGACAGACAAGAACCTCTGGGTTGGGAGTCTCGGAGGTACCACCAACCAGGCCACTAGATTGGACCAGAGGAAAAGGATATCGGGCTGACCTGATATATTAATGGATTGATCGTAGTCCTATATGGGCTATCTGGATTGAGAGTTTGATAAAAGAAGCAAGGATATACTAAAGTACTAGGAATATGCTGTGAAGTAGGTACTAGGGTCTGTGTGAACTCTACAAGGGCATAGCAGTTTAACAGTTAGCTCTAACTGCAAGTGTTGGTTCTGCCATAGTGATATCTGGGTCAGCTGCAAAAATGGGTAAACAGCAGACTCTAGAAGGTTTACCTTGAGGATAACTGTCCTAAGGTTGAGACGAAGAATTCAGGCTTGACTTGGTAAAGTAATATGAGACAGGTTCAGAGAGTTTAAATGGAACATTCAAGCAGGGGTGTTAGGTATGGCAATTGGTGGGAAACATTAGGCGGACTCCTTAAATAGGTAATATAGAAAGTTACATGAGTGGCCAATTGTATGCTCTTCCTGTAGTAGCTCCTTATGAAACTACATTCCTAAAAATATGTTAATAAAGTTGAAAGACCAAAGAGGTCACCTTAACACTGAAAAAAAAATAATAATAATTTATACATAGTACTTATAGTATCTTGTTGGACTTTATTGGCTTTATTGACAAAATATTCTCAATGGAGCAATGGACCAATGTTAATAGAGGTCTACTCTATTGAACCTAATGAATAAATGTGCCAACCTTGCCTGCCAGTCATGCTGGTATAACCATAGTTACAGGTATCTTATTCTAACTGATCGACAGAATACCATCACCATAATATTGTTTATATATTACATAGATGATTATCCAAATTTTTACCATTGATGGGTTTTGAACTTACAACCTACCACTTGGAAGGTTGACAACTTATCCACTTTATTAAGTCACTACACCCTATAGCTAAAACTGAAAATAACTGAAGCTGAAATAAAAATTTAACTCAAAAATATAAATCTACTAAAATCCATCTTTATTCTTTTATATTTTAAATCCTAACTAAATTAAAATATATATAATTAAAAAATATTTAAAGTTTTTAGTTTTAGTTGTTTCTAGCCTCAGCTATAATAATTAATATTTGTAGTTGATTGAATTATTTATTTTATTTTTTTTGATATTAAGGTGAGGCCTTGCTTATATCTTTATTAGTAATTTAAAATAGTTACATATATATATGCTATGGCCGAGGCCA
>CAJVQA010006868.1:0-14414 GCA_910591915.1 Cetraspora pellucida | reverse complement strand
CAGATAAACTAGTCTGAGCTTCTACTCTTTTTATAATATTTTTAATAGTAAATTTATACTTTATGTAAAAATTTCAATAAATATTCAATAAAGATAAAGGCATGGCCTTACCATTAATATTAAAAAAAAAAAAAAAGTAACTTCGATACAAAGAAGAGTTATTCTTAAAAGAGTCAATTAAAGTTATTTTAAAATCCAATAAAAGTAGTCTTTTGCATAATTTTGTAAGTTTTGTAGCAATTTCATATTGTGAGCCCCAAAATTGGTCATACATCACATGTAACTGATCATCAAAATTAGGTTCTGCCCTCTATCCAAGTAATTGGTTATATGAAAAGTAAGAAAAATCTTACTTTTCTTACTTTTATTACTTTCATTATTTTGGATAGATAGACAGCATATAAAATATCTGTTTCTTTGTAGAAATAAGGGCTTTAATTATTATATAATATAAATAGATAACATAAAAAAAATTAATCTTAAATATAAACAATACTTTTATTATAAATAAAGGGCTTTTTGCACAAGAGAAAAAGGAAGGAATATTCTTAATAAAGTAATACCCCCAAATATATACATTTTTATATAATAAATCTTAAGTATCAGACTCTAATTAAAGTGAAAGTACTATTCTATACCAACTACTAAACTATCTTTAAAACCCATCATTATCCTTTTTGTTTGCTTATTGATAATTCACTAAACCATGCTTTGATTGTTCATCATAAGTTATGTGACCAAGCATTAATGTGAGAGAAGAACTTTAACTCTGATTTGATATATCATAGCCTTAGATTAAAAAAAAAGAAAGAGGACAAAAGAAGGCAAGGTTTAATAAAAAAATAGATTAAAGGAAGAACTTAAAAAAGAAAAGTAGTACTTACTTATAGATAAATTATTCAGCCAAATTTAACATGCCTATTTTGACTTAGCCACTATAGGTTACACAAAAGTTGAATTAGAGTAGCAACTGAATCACCAATTTCTAAATTACAATATCTAATATAATTAAAAGTTTTAGTTTTATTAATATATTAATTTTTTTTTATAATTAGCAAAAAAGGATTTAAACTATAATTCAAGCTTAGGTCTATATTTTTTAATAAAAAGAATATGAAAAGTTTATTAAAATTCTTGTTTAGAAATATTAAATAAGATATTGATATTATATTTTTCATTATTTTGTATTTTAAATAGAGGTTGATTGATAGCATCTTTACTAATAAAATAGTGAAAAGTGTATTGACAAAATGTTAATTGTTTTGAAAAATTTAGTAGGGTCAATTGTTTGGTATTTATTTTATAAATAAAAATGAATTCATACAAACTAATTACTCTTTTATAAAGTGTAAGATGGGATAGACTTGTATAAAGAAAGTATTTTAGAGTAGTTAAGTTTAATAAAAGAGTTGTAATAAATTTGTAAAGAAGCATTTTAAGAATTGAGTGTAGAATATTAAAAGGAATAGTAATTAAATTATCAATAGTAGAATTATTTTAATAAATAATATCTGTAAGAAATATGAGTTTTGCATCAGCAATAGTTTTAATAAAATATTTAAAACTCTATTTAGATGTTTGTTCAAGTTCAATTATAGTTTGGTAATTTTTCCTAGTGCAAAGTTAATAAGATTAAGTTTAAAAAGATCAAAATTTATTAAGATAATAGTGTATTGAAGTTAGTAAATAGTTTTATTTTAGTAGTAATTGGGTATTTTTAAAACTAATCAAAAAGAATTTCTTTTGTTTGTTGTAGAATTTTGATTTTTTGTTGTATAGATCTTTTTTTTTGAGAAGCTGAAGAAATTCTTTAAAGATTTGTATTTTGTTTTCTTTTTCAATAAAAGTAAACTTAATAGTAAAGAAAACTGATTATTGTTGTTAACTAAGAAATTTAGTTTGAATTAATGATTTAAATTTGAAATTAGAAATACAACTAAGGTAAGTATAATATCTATATAAAATTTTAGTAATAAAATTAAGAGAGTATTTGTTATTATTTAGAAATATATATAAAAAATTTAATTTGTAACAGATAATACAGATATGAGTATATTATATATAAGCTTTAATAACTACAGTATTTGGTACAAGATTTGTAACAATTGAAAAAGTTATTATAAGTAAGTTGTTATAGTTGGATAGAAATAATAAAATTTTGCTTATAGGTAATTAAGAGATAGTATTTTTAGTTTTTTTAAATTAATTTGAAGTTATATCCATAGGAGTTACAGAACTAAAAGTTGAAGAAGGTGTTGCAGATCTTGAGAAAAGCTGGTAATAATAAAAGGTAAACAAAGTATAATAAATTTTGCAGAAACATTAAATAACAAAAGATTGATAAGAAGCTTTAAAATAGTAAATATTGTTTTTTTTATGATATTTGGTTAGATGTATAGCAAATTAGATATGTTTGATTTGCTACAAGTTATTTTTTTAGTCATGGTACCAAAATAATCATTATATTTAGCTAAAAAATAATCTAAATTATATTGGTCAAAATCATGATTAATTAATATAGACATAGTTGTTTTGAAAATAAAGATGTTAGTTATATATAATGTAATAAATAAAGAATTGTAACAAATAATAATATAATGAATAAAAAGTGTAACAATTAGAAGAATGTAATAAATACAAAGAGTAAAAATTAAAAGAGTATCATAAAGATTATATAACACTTTGCAGATTTATTTGTAAATCAAGATTAACATTAAACAAAATAGTTGTATAAAATTGTAGGAATACAAATTTGGTTTTTTTTTTAAATATTAATAGTGAGGCCATGCCTCTATCTTTATTGAATATTCAATTAAAATTTTACATAAAATACAAATCTACTTTTAAAATATTATAGAAAGAATAGAAGCTCAGACTAATTTATCTGTAACCTATACCAACAGAAGTGGCCAAGGCTTACTTAGATTTGGGTGTTAGTAATAATTTATAGAAGATTGGTTTGATATTTTATCTATTGGATATACCAGGAGTTAATTTTAAAACAAATTAAATTAAAAGAAAAAATCTGATATACAGAAGGGACAGAATTTAATAATGAATTATAGTTAGCAAGTTGGGCTGTAAATCTTGAAATACAATAGAGAATTCAAATTTTGTAATAGATTTGTTAATTAAAATGAAGTAAAAACTTTATAGAAAGTGTAGTAACTATTTTTTTGAAAGACAAATTTGCAATAGTGTCAATAAGTTCATTTGGTATTAAGCCTATTAGAGTTGAGAAAATTGATGATACATTAGATCTATTATAAATAGACATGTTGTAAAGTAGTTTGATTTGGTAAAATTAGTTAGTTATAGTATTAGGTATAGTATCAAGTGTATTTGAGTTAAGAGTATTATAGTGAGATGTCAATAAGACTAAGTAATAGTTGGTTAGATGAACAAGTTGTTCAGTGAAGGTGTGAACTAATTTGGTAACATTAATGACAAATAGGTAAATATGAAGGGTAATGTTTATGTAAGATGTGTAAAATAGGAAGTTCATCTAATAGGATTTTAATTCTAAAAGATTTAAGAGTAGAGGACTAAAAGCTATAAGAAAAGTTTGAGATTTTTTAGTTATTGTTAATATAAAGCCAGGTGGCTTGCCAGTTAACTTGGTTAAGAATTTTGTGCTATTTTTGAAAATAGTTTTGTGTTATTCAGAGTGCATATATATATGCATAATATATTGTACAAATGCTATGATGAGTAAATAACTCTAAAGGAAAATTCTCAAAGATTAAAGTGTAAGCTAAGTTGTAAGTATTATAAGTTGTAAAAATAAGGTATAGCAGGTTGTAATAGTTATGTGCTAGTTGGTTAGTAAAGTTGTTATATTTGTTATCTTAATAAGTAGTAACTTTGTAGAAGATAATATGAATATTGTATGATTTAATAAAGTTGATAAGTATGTTTCATAGTAAGAAGTATGGCATGTAAGTGTATAATATAGTTATTGTTAAGTTTAAAAAACTATTATATTTAGAAATTACAGATTGTGAGTCTGTATATATGTTTATAATACAGTTTTTAGAAGCAGTAATAAGAGCTGATAAAATAACAATAAGCTCTGACTTAATTAAGCAAGCCCAATATTTAGTTTGAGCTTGGAAAATATAAAGTACAGAATTATTTGAAACTTGAGCCCATCCAATATCCATTGAGCATTATGAGATGCCCAAGTTTATAACTAAGCTATCTGTATAAAAGTGAAGTTCTGATAAGTTAAAGTTATAATTAACAATTTGCTGAAGATTGTTTGTAAGTAAACTGTGTTCGAAGATATTTGGAATTGAGTGTATTGTAATAGTAATGTTAGAAGAATTTGGAGTTTAAATAGAATATCTAATTTCAATAGAATATATAAGGTCAAGATGGTTGGCATTAAAGTTAAGAGTTTTGTTGTGTGTATTAACTCATTCATAAAATTTAGTTGAAACATTAATGAGAATAATGATTATGCATTTGTTAGTTATTATGTAGCAATTAAGATAACAGCCTAAGCATGTATTTATTAAATAGGTAAAAGAGAATAGAGATGAATAAATTGTGATTCAATATGACATTGCCAATAAGTTATAAAAACAGTTTCAGATGGTAAAGGCTGTCTTCTAGCTTTGCCAATGATAATTTGGTTGTCAAAAATTATAATAAGTCATAGTATTTTCTGTAAAAAAAAAAGTTCAGTTATATAACTATAATAATTTGTGTTAGGTAGGTGTAAGTTTTGATAAAGAGTATTATTATAAGAGTGACTTGTAACTTGGTCTTCCAAAAAGGTAAACCAAAGTAGTTGTTTGCCTTTAGGAATTTTGTTTATATATGGAGAAATATATTTCTAGTCTAGAAGATATAAGTTATCAAATATGATAAATTAATCTAAATATAAAATGTTATGATATCTAAGTTGTTTCTTGAATGTTATATATTTAGATTATAAAAAAAGTAGTGATTCAAGTGAGATAGAGCCATCTTGAATAGTGCATAAAATATTGTATAATAGATTAGATGTAAACATCACACCAAGATGTTTAAAGAGCTGAATAACTTGAAATTAAATGTATATTTATTAGGACTATTAATAATGGGATTATCATGTATTAGAATACTGGTAGGTAATCATAAATTATTTTGAAGTTGTTAGAGTTTAATGTGGATACTTATTCTCAAAAGGTCAGATAAATTAAGTCTTTTGGTAAAGTTTGTAATATAGTGTTGTAATTGAATATCCTATATATTATGAATATTGTAAAGTTAAGGATGAAGTAGTATACTTGCAGAGATTGTACAATTGAGTTTAGTCTTATTTTTAACAAGTTTTTTATGGCTTGTAAGAATTTTGTTACATGTGTTTTGACTAAGAATAATGTTATGAAGATGATACTCAATTGTAGGGATAATGACAGTATTAATTATATATTATATATATGTATTAGTAATTTGTTTAGTGCTTACAATTTTGATAAGGTGTGATGACTCAGTAGTAATAAGTTTGTTTGTTTAGTTTGTTTGTTGTTAAGTGTAAACCAGCATCCAAGAAATTTAAATAGTTCATTTGATGGATAGAGATTTAGAGAATGATTATTATATATAATGGGAGTATAGCCAGTTGAGGTATTGTTAATTGTTAATAAGAATCTGGAAGAGTTAATTTGAATATTAGCTATGTTAAAGAAAGATTCAGCTGTTGATAGAATTTTGATAATTCTTGTTGAAAGGATGCAAACCATAAAGTGTCATCTATATAAGCAAGAACTAAATAGTGTAAGTTGAATTTGTTGTATGTTTTGTGTTTAAGGTTAATAAACCAGGAGACTTGTATAGTATAGCCTTTAAAATTGTTATAAATATATGTAATAAGTGGGTCATAATAAATCCTCTACAGAGGATGGCGATCCTAGTGTAGTGGTTGGGTTGTCATTCTCCAAGTGGCAGGTCTAAGGTTCAAATCTCACCTACGACAAAATTTGGAAATTAACCTGTGTTATGGCAAACTGTCTCTTGACGATCAGTTGGATTTGTGTATCTGTAACCTTAAGTCACACCATCTCGAATGGGAGCTCAGGGCATCTATGCCAAGTGTAATGTTACATGTACATAGAGGAATGTTAATACTCGATATTGTATAAGACTTTGGTGCAAAACCATGATAAGACCACCGGGCGCAGTAAACTAAGAAACTAAAGATTTGGAAGCCCACTTGGAAATTCCTGAGTAAAGAGGTAGCATGAACTTTTGACAGTACGGTCAGACTGATGGAAGCCCATGAAACACCCCCAAAGGGATAGGCAGATAAATAAGATGTCAAGATGTATAGAGGAGCACATGACCAACCAGGCCACTGGAATCGCTGAAGGAAAAGGATACATAAGTATACTATACCAGGCTATCTGGATTGGAAGTCAGGGGAGTTCTGTCAGTCCTAAGTAGCAGTTAGTAAGGGATGATAGAGAAAATATCGCAATGATAGGTACTGGGATTCTAGTAAACTTTACAAGAGTAGAAATAGTGTAATGTAGTGGTTAAACAGGTAACTCCTGTAACTACAAGTGTTAGGTAACTATAGCATGTTGCATAAAACTAGATCAGCTGTGTGTAGGACATGGAAGGTTCTAGTAAGTTTCTTGTTGAGGATAAACTGGTCCTAAGGGTACTTGAAGGCATCGGGTACTTTGAATAGGTGTAGCCTTGAAGATGTCCTGTGAGACATGGTTGACTATATATGCAGAGGGTTTAAATAGGCAAGACCTCTAGTTGGCTTGCAGGTATGGCACCTAGTGTAGAACCTGTATAGTAATATATAGGTGGACTACTTAAATTAGGCACCAAAAGTGCATGTATGTTAGTTGTAACCTTCAATGTAAGAGAGCCCCTGGAGGTACCTGAGTTTAAATATATAAATAAAAACATCAACTCCTACAGACAGGGACTTTAACTCAAAAAAAAAAAATAAATAAATAAATCCTCTACAAAAGTGAAGTAATAGTTTCACTTTAATCAATTTCATTAAGTACTGGATATAATAAGATAAGACCAAGATTTGTAATAACTTAGTTATGTTGATTAGTAAGTATATTGATAATGGCATTAATAATAGAGTTAGATAAAGCAAAACATTAGAGAGACTTTTGAAGTAGGTTTAGATTAACTGAATTATATGTTTTGCTTATATTCTGAGATATAAGTTAGATTGATTTTTGATTACATGATGTGTCCTTGATAAGGTTGTTAAATATATGAATAAGTGTAGATATGCTGTTATTAGATAAAGCCATATAATTATATGATGATAAAATAGGATGTTGTGAGAACACAATACTAATTCCAGTAGTAATAATTTTTGTATACACTTTTTAGATGTATTCAATAAGACTTAAAGGATGAATAAGATTTAAGTCATCATTAAATATATTATGTATAGGAATAATTCATATTGTTTGTAGATTTTGTTAGAAGTTGAGATAAAGTGGATGTGAAACTTGCTATAAAAGCATGTAATGATAGAACTATCCCTTTTACTCTTTTCACTACTGAATTAAAACTCTTAAAACTAAAATTCATAAAAAAAAACAAGAAAACACTTTCAAGAAAATTCAAAAAAACTAGAAGAAAGAAACAACAACTACCAAAATTCTAAAATATTCTTCTGAAATGTTTTGAAAAAACACAGTAGTAGTATTAATTTAGACCATCTTTTATCTAACAACATACTTACTACCCAACTAACTAAAATAAAACAAGCCCTACAATCCCATTTTTAAGATTATTTTAAAAACTACTATATAGTCCAATTCAAGAAAACACAAAATTCTACAACTTTACAAACCTCATTCAGAACATGAACCTCTCTTTGTTAACCTATTTTCAAAAATCACTTCAGAAGAATAGAAACAAGTCATACATGATCTTCTAAACCAAAAAGCTGCTAATCCATCTGAAACCAATTACAAATATTTAAAATACTAAACTCTAAAGCCCAAAACATTATTTGGCTTTTTCTAACAAAATGTCTCTCACTACAACAAATATCAACAATATGAAAAACATTCAACATATTTTTAATCCTAAAAAAATTCTTATGGGACTTCATATTAAATCAAGTTAGACCTATTACACTCATCGAACCTATTAAAAAATGTCTTACTAAAATCTTTACAACATGTCTTGACCAAATCATAAACCAATACCATCTACTAAGTAATTTAAATTTTGCAGCAACTAAAAACAGCTCTAACTACATTTCTATACAAATACTACTTAATATAATTGAACATTACAAAACTAAACATAAAGAAGCCTGAATATTCTTTCAAGATATGTTCAAGGCTTTCAACAAAATCAACATTAAACGATTGTTAGATGCTTGTAAACATATTGGTATTCCTAAATTAGGCCTAAATTTTATCAAATTCCTCTACCAAAACAGAAAGGCTAGAGCAATCACAGCCTATAGTCTTACCAATCCAATTACACTATATTTTGGCATTGAACAAGGAGAAACTTACTCATCATTACTTTAAAAAATTTATTTTTTCCAATTCTTAGCTACATAAATTCAAAATACACTCAAAACTTCTCAAAATCTCATCACAATCTCCTCTTGACACAATCTTTTCAACTGCATCAATGCAAACAACAATACCACCTTTTGCCTTTATAGATGACACAGTTTGGCACTGTAAATCTAAAAATGATCTTTAAGATATTTTAAATAATATATCTGAATTCTATCAACTAAATAATATTCAAGTAAACCCATTCAAATCAGACCTTATCTACATTATACCCAACAAAAAAATATTATCTAACATAGTACCAGATACAACACCTCTTACCTTCAATAACCAACCAATCACACCTAGAAAATCTAATGAAATAATCAGATATATAGGAATTTTCCTAGATGAAAAAGGATCAACTAAACCAACACTTGATAAAATTTTTGACAAAACCTCACAATTTATTTATACTATCCAATACAAAAAACTTCTTCCTATACAAATATCACATCTACTCAATACTATTTTATCATTATCAATAAAATATCTGTTTCAAATATGTTCTTTTCTACAAAACAAACTTCAACAACTATCTAGCCTTCTAACAAAATGTACCAAACACATGCTACATCTATCTATCAATACAAACAATGACATTCTTACTAATCTACAACTACTCAATATTTCAACATTCAATAAACTCATGTTACAAACTTGCAATAGTAATATAGAAAGATGTTTTAATAATAATATATTCTTGAACCAAACCTCTATACATTATATTAAAGAATGGCTTTCAAAAATATGAAGACCATCTTTAACTCAAAATACAATCCTAAAAAATCATAAAAAAACTATTAATTTTTACTATAATATCCCAATTCTATTACTTATACAAAAATAATATTTTCATTAATAATACTTACTTAAATCAATTAACATCCCACAAACAAACTAACCAACTAAACAATATTTATAACTTAATTACATCTTCAAATAACTCAACAACCTTAAGTCTAAAAAACAACAAAATTCTTTTTTTCGAACAATTACTTATAGCTGATAATTTTTACTTACTTCTCTAGAAAAACATATATCTTAGAACTCTTAAATCTCCTCGAGGTCCTATTCCAAGCTGGTTTAAAATACTCTCAAATCAAATCTCTACTTTTCCTATTTTGCAAATATGTCCTAATCTTCAACTTTAACCTATTAACCCATTTCTAAATACACTTAATTTTATTACACCTCAATTTGACAGTTCTAAAAACATATGAACACTTTATACCTCATCTTCTAATTGGCATATTGGCAAAATAACAAATATATCCAACTCCCAAATTCTTTTTCAAAAATACCAAATTATCAATTTAACAACTAACACAACTCACATCTCTTCTACATCCACAATGCTTCAAATAAACTACAACCAAACAATCAACCTAAAATGCAAAACTCAAAAAATAATACAATATTTTGAACTTAATATAAATGATCAAGAAATCCAAGCACTTCAAAATATTCATGCAGAGTTATATAAACCTGCTCTGCAGCTCTTACCATCTCTTTATTATTCTCTCCAGAAATTATCCAAATATAAAACATAATACTGAACTCCATATATCAAAATTAACTTATAAACCTTCACCAAAAAATACTACTTCTTAACCCAACTAATTTACACTTTTATACTGATGCTTTCATACTAAATTCACAAACATATAACATATCTACAGTCATTGCTTGAATTCTTGAAAATGATACACAGATCAAATTTAATGCCTCTATAACTTATGCACCCAACTCTACATGAGCAGAACTAGCAGCACTCATTTCTTTATTCCTTATCCTATTTACTAATTACCAAATCCACATTTATTTTGATAGTTCATCTACTATTCAAACCCTTACAAACACAATATCTTACAACCAAAATTTCCAAACTAAACAAAATAACTGGGATATAATTTATATTCTAAATTACTTAATTAAACATAAAAACATTAATTACACTACTCATAAAGTTAAATCATACTCAAACAACACACTACATAATATAGCTAATGCTTTAGCTAAACAGGATGCTTGTAAAACTGAACTAAAAATCAATCTTAACTACCTCTATCTACCTACTTTTTTTACTTGGAAAGAAATACCAATCATATACAAACTATGAAAATTTTGTAAAAACTTACTTTCTATTCAAACATTTAAGAAACTTCTACAACTTAAATTACTACAAAATCTTCCAACAATAAACATCTAACTTCTTACAGAAATTATTAAGTCCCAAAACTCAAATCCTAAACTATATTCTTTTAGGAATAAAATATTTCTTAATAACTTATCAACAATGTCAAATTTAAATATTTACTATCCTCTCCTTTATTTAACCTCAAATTGTTCAATTTGCAACCAATATAAAAATACTGCACATTTTTTACAATGTTTACTTCACTCTTACAACTCACAAAACATTCTCATCAATCAAATTTCTAATATATTAAACTTACTAAACCTTTCAGAAACCTCATCACATACAATAATACAAATTTTAAATCTACAAAATCCTCTCTCTAACTCTACTATATATAATACAATACTCTTATTTATTCATAGAACAATAACTCTTGATCAATACAAACAACTGAAACCTAGTCTAAAAAAACTAACTAACAACTTCCTTATCCTTCTATTTAACTCTTTACTCAACTGGTTTAATTCTACCATTTGGCAAATCTGAAATACTAAGCAACATGAATAGGAATTAGCATGAGGAATTACTGCCTTAATAAAAAAGAAAAACAATATTCGATTACCTATTCTATAATCTTTAAACTCTTCTAACACTAGCTTTATATTTAATACTAATATAGATCCTTTTATTCTTAAAACTCTTACTCAAAACTTCACTATTTATAACTATTTTTATTAATTTAAATAACCTCAAGGGCTCCTTTTACCCTTCTCTGTAGTTAATAATTACAGTAGTTGATTTAACTAATACAGATAACCAAAGAATAATATTATACAAGATGTTATTAATATATAGCAACAATAGTGTAGTTTTAGGAATAATTTCTATTTATACATTTATATCCAATTGATATACCTATGTATTATTAATTTTCCTACTTGATATATCTATGTATTATTAATTTTCCTACTTGATATTATATAAATAAAAAAAAAATGATAGAACTAAATTAAGGTGCTGTAAAGTAATAACAACTTTTAGTTCCTTCTTTAAGTTCTGTAGTTGTACAATTATTTGGTTGCTTGTTTGCAAGTTTGAAACATCATGTATTAGCTGCATCTTCAAAAATACTAATAACAAAGCTTTTAGGACACTTTTGGTAGAAATAGTTAAGATTAATAGTATTAGATACAGCTATTGTTAAGGTCAGCATTTTTTCTAAAAATAGATTTCTAAGTATGTTTTTTGAAAAAATTTGTTTAATTTAAAGGTTTTTAAACTAATTAGGAAAGTTTGGAAAAAAGTTTAGGATTCAAGTAAGCTGATTGGGTGTTTAGGTAATTCTAATGAGTATCAGAAAAGTGAAATTTTTGAGGCATTCTAGCAAATTTCCTAAAATTGCCAATGAAAAAATCTGTAAAGGACAAGTTTTTGTTTTGATTTTTACTTGTATTTCTATGAGTATTGGTCTATTTTGAATAAAATATATGTCAACATGTCCGGCTCAGTAAGCTGAACAACTTTTGAATAGGCAATAAAATAGATTTAATTAGTAAAATATTGAGTAAATAGGCAAAACAAAAATATGGTTTTTGAAACTTTTTCAGCACCCAAGTGTTATTAGGACTTATATACAACCACCTAGGAGTAGAAAAGTATGCTGAACAACATTACTTAAGAGGTCAAATAAGATTTACTTATTAAAATGTTAAGAAATAATCAAATAATTTTTTGTGTTTTTTGGTATAAGTGATCTACAAAAAGAGTTCCCAAAATACTATTGGAAATACAAATTTGTAATTAATAAATTATATAATATTGATTAGTAATCCTATTTTGGGTAAGTTTAAATGTAGCAAACCAAGAAAGTTTTAGCATATTGTGTTAATAAATTAATCAGTTTTAGGCCATTTTAATAATTTATATATTAAAATAATGCTGTAAATGAGTTCTTTTTTTTGTTCTAAGTTATAAGAATAGTTTAATTAATAAAATTTTAAGATAATTTGAATAAAACTGTTTTTATATGTAATTAAAATATCTTGATAAATAAGAAATCTGAAGATATATTACTAGGCTTTCTAAGTATAAAATTATGTCAAAACAACTTTACTAAGATGTTCAAAAATAGTTTATTTAATAAATATTGAATAATAATTAATTGTTTGTAGTAGAATTTAGTACAAGTAATTGCCAGAAAAAGTTAATAATTTGCATTTTTATAGCATTTTATTTTATATTATATCAGAAATATTAAACAAATAATCATATACAACAGTAGCTGATTTTATAGTTTTGGTATTATTATATTTAAAAAATTTATCAAAAAAACTTCTTATTATAATACTAAATATAATAAAATGTTAGCTATAAAAATATGTTATAGATTGTTTTCTAAATTGCTAAGAGTACTTCTAAATGCTAAATCTAATTAGCAAATTAAAAAACCAACAGTATTTAATATTTATAAAAAATTATTAATATTATATAAAATATTAAATAATAGTAATACAAAAATTCAAAATGAATTATTAATATTTAAAACAATCTAGTCTGCAAATATAATTATTTCAATATTATCAACATAATTGCTAATTTTCTAAAGATAAACTTACAAATAAACTGCTTAATTTTAAAAATTTTTTTAAGCTAATTAATTTTTCTTTTATTTTACTTATAAAATTACTAAATATTTATAATAAATAATTTACTTTTACTATATTCTAAATTTAAACAATTAAAATTTTTATTTTTTAATTTTTTTTGGATTTACTACTCTTAATTTATTAAATTTTAATAATGATTATTATAATAATATTTTATATACATATTGATAATCCAATTTAATAATAATAAGAATATTAATTGATTTATTGCCTCTATAGCCAATAATAGTAATTTGTTATAAGCTATAAATAAATTTATTTAAATTAAATAAATAATTTTAAAATCATTTTGAATATTTAATACTTAGTAAAACTCTAGAATAAAAAATTACAACTCTTTTTTGTAATTATAATAATAATTATAATAATATAAAAAGGCATATTTAATTAAATTAATTAATTTAAATTAAAAAAATACTAAAATTCTTGCAATAAACATTTTACAGTTAAATATATATTATTTTGATATATGGATCATATTATTTTACCAAAAATTACTTTATAGATATCACATTTTATTGAAAATTATTATCACAAATATATTTTACTAATAAGTTATTTTACTAAAACTCATTTTACTACTAATTTTTTTTATAATTGTATTAAGTTTAATTTTAATTCTAATCTAAGTTTAACAACAATAGCTAAAACTACTTTGTTTGTAAAATGAGTTTTAATAAAATAAACTGTTAATAAAATAAACTTATTAATAAATAATTATTAATAAAATATGATGTTTATGAAATAATTGTTTGTAAGTTAATTTTATTACTATAAAGCTTAATACAACTTGTTAATAAATATAAAATTTAATTTTAAAAAATAAAGGTAATGTTTATAAAAGTTTAAGATATATTTAAAGAATATAAGTTAATTATTAATTTATATTAAGAAAATTAAATTAATATATGCAGATCAATTTTAAAAATAAGTGATGCAAAGCTAAAAATATAAATCTATTAGATAAGATTAATTTTAACACACTCCCAATCCTCAAAAACATTGGTATACAACGAATTAAAGGCTGGCTAACTAAAATATGGTCTCCCC
>CAJVQA010006867.1:0-14414 GCA_910591915.1 Cetraspora pellucida | reverse complement strand
ATAGATGTTCTGTTTTGTGCACTTTTTCTTTTAAATTCTTGATAGTGTAGTCTTAGGTTTTTTGCTTCTTGGAATTGCGCACAGTCTTTTTTGATGTGACCTGTTTGGTCACAGAAAAAACAGACTTTCGGTGCCTCCTTCCACTCGGTAGTTACTCTGTTATCATCTATATATGTGAATCTAGGGATTCTTTTTTCTAAATTTGCATCTTCAGTGTTATCGAAAATGACAATCCATTGGTCTGTCATATAGGGAGTGCCTTCGATAAGTAGAGGTTTGATTGAGACAATTTTTCCAAAATTTTCAAAGGCTTCTTTTACCAAGCTAGAGATGTGTTCTTTGGTTCCTAATGGTACATTTCTTACTTTAATTGGTAGAAAAGATTTACATGCGTCTGTTGGGATGTAGCCATAATATGTTTCGTTGAAAATTTTAATGCCATTGGTAGCATAGTATGTTAGCTGGTCTTGGTTTGAAAAGACAATTTTTAGATGAGATCTTAAGCCTTTTTTAAAGTGTTGTTTGGCTGCAACAATATCTCCTTCCAGACCTTCATATAATGAGGTCATAATTTCATTGAGAGAGTTACGAAGATCTGGAATTTCAATGATTAGTGCATTGTTATTTTTTGACTTAATTTGATTTCTAGGAGAAAAAGCCACAAAGGTTGATTTTCCTTTTTTTAATTTTGCTGACATGTTTGTGCCCTGTTTGGCGGCTGAAGCATAGCTTAAGATGGGTTTGTATCTGTGCTGTTCCTCTGTAATACAGCTTGCCTCCTCTTCATTGGTTGTCACGTGACTAATTTCGTTGTTGTTTACATTTTTCTCATTTATTTTGCTCCTGTGATTAGACATGTTTTCCAAAGCTTGGAAGTTGTTGTTTCTTTGAATAATATTTTCTAGCCAGTCTACCTTGTTTTGAACTACTACTACTGGTACTAGTTCTTCGCTTGCTGCTTCTGTTTCCTCTTGTGTTGCAAGAACATCCTCAGAAGAAATGCTATCAGGCTTTTCTGCCCAGGAGTTACTGTCTTCTCCTTTTTCAATGTCAAGTTTTAGCATTTTATAAATTTTTTCTGTCAATAAAGGTTCAACTCTTAGAGGGAGTTTTCTTTTCTTTAGTACAAGGGCTTTGGCCCTTGAAGTGGACTTATTTGTTAAGTTTTGTTTTGTATTTAGTGACTTTATGATTGTTGTTTTTTATTTTCCTTTCCCGATCAGAGGTGAACAGGAAAGAGTTTAAAGTATGTTTTTTTTTATAAATACTCTGGCTAATCTTTTTGTTACTACTTTCATAATGACTTTTCTAAAGGTTTTAATCAGTGCTATTAGCCTAATGTTGTTTAAGCAGTAACCCTAATTAATGTCTTTTAAGATTAGATATATTTGTGCAATTTTCTACTTCTTAGATATATTTTTTTTTTCTAGAACCAGATTCACAAAGGCTCTAAAAATCTTTTGTGATCTCTTCTCTGCATGTTTTATTAATATATAGCTAATATGCCTGAAGCTGTATTTGCTTTAAGCTCTTTAAGTATTTCTTTCTATTCTTTTTCTTTTATTTTTTTTTCTAATTTCTTATATTAGGCCTCATTGATCTAATCTTTCAGATCATATACCCTTTTCTATTCTTTTGCTATTTCTTTAAGTTTGGTTTTTTGTTTTCTAAATTGGATTTTAAAATAAGCTACCAAACCATTTAGGACTGTATTTAGTTCTGATATTAGGTTGACTTCTTTTTTGTCTTGTATTATAAACCTGTCTAGAACAATCTTTTTGTATAGTTTATTTAGCAAGTTGGCAATCATTTAACCTTAATCCATTTTAATCATTTTACATTTTTTGTTTATGTTTTCTTCTATTAGTTTTCTTTGTATCCATTCTTATTTCTCTTTTTTTTTCTCTTTAATTTTCTTTGCCAACCTTTAATATTATCTATTCAAGCTTCTAATTACTGTCTATTTAGTTTTGATAATATTACTCCTAACTCTTTTTTTATAATTTAAAGTTTGTTGTTTGTTTCAGCTTTTTCATTCTTTTTTACTTCTTAATTCTTCTTACTTTTTGCTTTCTTAATTATTTGTTGGAGTTTAATGATATGTTTGTGTTTCTTCATTTTTTTTCAGTTTTGTTTTCTATTTAACTTAGTGCTAAATATTTTCTTCTTTAGAATATGCTTGTTTGCTGCTTTAATTATAGCTTTTTTTATTGTATTCTATATTTGGTCTAGTATCTTTATACTATATTCTGTTTTTATATTATTGTCTTTTAGTTATTTTAATACTCTTTTTCACTCTAGCTAATTTTGCAACTCTTTTGCATAATCTTTCTAGTCTTCTTGTTTTGCTTCTTTGTATAAGTATATTGTTTTTGTCTGGTCTTTACATTTAATTTCTGCTTTGTTGCTGTTTGCAATTATATGTTCTATCCATATTTCTGTTGTTACTATTTTATAATCACTGTCTGTCAAGCCTTCTGCTTCCTCAATATTAGCTTTTTGCAAACCTGTTGCAAGTGTTTCTAATAGCCAAATATAATTTATTCTTGTTGCAGCCTCTTAACTTAACTATGTGTATGCTTCTTTTATTAGATGCAAATTTCTGTGTTAGTCTATAAAGTTTTGCCTTCTGAGCTAGCTAAATATTGGCAGTTTTTTGTAGTTTGATGTTTGCAAATGTTGTCTGTCTAGTACATTATCTACTGTGTGATTAAAATCACTAAGTATAATTATTTCTGTATATCTTTTCTTGTTTGTTATACTTCTATAATTCTTTACTAAATTTTCTTATTTATTAACTTGTCATTTGGCAAGATATATACTTTTAGTACAACTAATTCTAATTGTTTAAAATTTAGTCTCACTTCTAGCATGTATTCACTAACTCTTTTAACTGCTTTATATGTTTTTTCTATTTTTCATTTATTAATATTTCTATATCTGAATCTTTTTTCTTGTCTGTTATTACATTAGTCTAATAACTCTTATATTGTATATTATAATTATGCAATAAAATTTTTTCTTCTTTTTTGTAATATTTGTTTCTATTATTCTTACTATTGTGAGTTTTCTTTCTCTGCCTATTCTAGAAGGTTTTTCAATTTTTATCCTCTGGTTTTAAGTTCATTGATATTGTGACATGCTATTTTTAATTCCTTTTTTCTCTGTTTTTATTTTTCTTTCAAATATTTATATCTTGTTTTTATGTTTTCTACTTTTTTTTTTTTTTTCTTTGGTTTTTCATTATAATCAGAAGATGCATTTATATTTCTTTCTTCAAAAATTCTTCTTTCACTATGCAAAAACTCACTGATTTTCTGATCTATGCTTATTAATTCAACTGTAATATCATTAGGAGTAATTGGTAAAATCTGTTTTGTTGTATTTTAAGTTTTTCTAGTCTTTTAAGAATTTTTTCCAAAAGGTTCTAGTTCTGTATTTGTAGATCTTCTTTCTCTATATTAATATTTCTATTACTTAACTATTTTACTATATCTTATATTTGAAGATTATTTTCTATTTTTATATGTCTTTTGTTTAAATTTTGACTACTTTTGTTCTAGCTTTTTTTTTTTTTATCAGTATTTCTATTTTTTAAGTCTTCTTTTCTTATTTCTGTAAATCTTCTGCTTGAATTTTGGGTTGTTTTGTTCTAGTTTTTTCTTCTTCTTTTCTGAAAATCTTTTTTCTTTTTACTTTTTTTTTTTTATTTGACCAGAATACACAGAAGTTGTTATATATGATTGGTCTTGATTGAGCTGTTTCTTTTTTCTTTTTTGTTGCAAATGAAATTATTGCAGTTCTTTTTTGGTTTCTATTTCTGTTCAGTAGGATATATACTGATTTTGCATCTTTATTTCTTAAACATTATAATAGTAAAACTTCTAAAGCATTACTTGGAGCTTTGTTAATTTTACTATATACTGTTTTTGTTTTTGTCTTGCTTCATAATCTTCTTTCTCTTTTGTTACTCTTACCAGTTTATAGTTATCAACTAGTATAGACTATAAAGTACTTCTTTTTTTGATTTTTCTACTTGGATTATTGTGAGAACCTTGTGTTTGAACCTTTTAATTTTTGTTATTTGTGCTTTTTTAAATCTTCTGCAGATGTATTCAAGTTCCTTCTTATTTATATCTGCTAGCAAGTCTCAGATTGTTATATGTTTTATATCCTTTGTTTCTTCTTTCTTAGTATTTGTATTTTTTATTCTTCTCTAATTTCCTCTTTTCTATAACTCTTTTTTTTATATTTTGTTGTGTTGCCTTTTTTATTTTAATATTTGTTATTTTACTTCTTTTGTTCTGTTCTTCTTCTTTCTTTGTCCTCTTCTGATATTATTCTGTACCAGTTACTTTCTTTTTTACTTATTCTTTGTATTACTTTGTTTCTACTATACTTGCAATCAAAGTCTACTTCAATCTACAGATTTCCTTATTTAAAGGTTTTCTTAATATTCTTAATATGTTTATTGTCTTTTAGTAACCACTTAATAAACTTTATATATTCTTTTTTTGTTTCTTTAGGCACATTGTGTTCTGGTATATTAGCAAGTAGACTGTTGCTTTTGTTGCAATTTCTTCTGCTTAATGCCTATATACTTTCTTCTAATGAAATTTCTACTATATCTATTTCTTTTTCCACTATCTGCTTTCTTTTTTTTTGTTTTTCTTTTTCTTCTAATATTGAACCTTGTTTCAATTCTTTACTATTCATTTCTATATCCTCTTGTTCTATTTTTCTTGTTTGCTTTTTCCTTGATTCTTTTTTCTGCATAGGTGGTTCTTCTTCTGTTTGGTCTATACTTTTATTACTTACCTTTATTTTTGCTTTTTTCTTTATAGTAAAGTTTTCTTCTTATAGTTTTTTTTTGCTTGAATTGTCTTCTTCTATCTTTCTTTCAATTTCTCTTTCTGCCTTCTGTCTGTTTTCTTGCTTTTCTTCTTTTTTGACTATTTTTTGTTGCACTATTTCTTTATTTTCTTGTTCTTAAATTTTTTTATGTTCAATTATTATTATACTCTTATCTGCTTTTGTAAAGTTAAACTTCTTTTTTGGTTGATCTTTTTTTATTTTTTCAATTAATTCTCTAGTTTTTCTTAATAATACAACTTCTACTGAGCTTTGCTTTGTAAGCATAGCCACAATTTTATCTTTTCTGTCTGGTGTTATATATGTACTATTTAATTGATTGAAAAATATTTTATTATATATTTTGTTCATTGCTCAGTATGCTCTTTTTATAAATATTATTAATAAACTTTCTTTATGCTTTATTAATTCTATGTTCTATTTATATCTATATACTTCTGATTGGTTTTTAGATTTTTTTTGTTACTTTGCTTATCTATATATAGAATTCCATATTTATTAATATGTAATTTAAAATATTTATGCTAATTTGGTAGCCTGCACATGTCTGTTGTTGTTTTACTATTATATATTTTTTGTATAATATAAACAGATCTACAGTACAGGGTCTAATGGCAATTCTCTACTACTGTTGTTTTTTAGTAAGTTTTCTGCTTTTTCTTTAGTAACTACTTTATTAGTTTTGCAAATAAACTTTTCTTCTATTAGTCTATTGCTTTCTATGTTGCTGCTTCTTTCTGCTTAGAGCTACTTGAGATGTTTTCTATTGCTAACTTTGTTAAAATTTTTTTTTTTTTAGCTGTTTTTTGTGTTTAAATGATCAATAGGTAGAGTTTTGTTAGATGGATATTTTTTTTTTATTTAGTTAATATTTTTTTTTTCTTTAAGTAGTTACACTAGTACTTTATTAATATTTTGAAATTACATTTGCAATTATATAAATGTTTTTAACAACTAAGTTTAGCATTATTTGGCTACTTTAATAATATCTAAGTGCAACTTGTCATATTTTTTAAACAGAAGTAAGCTGCTTATCTAACTACTTAAAGTTTATAATAAAAGAGTTTTTTCTTTTCTATAACAAGCTCTAAAACTGTTTTTTATACTTTTTTTGATTTGTTTTACTTTTTTTTCTCTTTTTTTCTATTTTTTGCTAATTTGACTTTTCTTTTTTATTTAGTGTTTTCTTTTTATTTTTTTTTCTTTTTATTCTATTTATTATTTCTACTTTTTTTATTTATTTATTGATTTTTTTATACCAAATTCTCTAGATCTGTTTGTAAAATATATTTCAGACTATTCTTGTTATTATATTTATAAACTGCTATCTTGATTTAATACTTATGAGCTATTTAATCTGGTTTGTATTTCTTTTAAAATATAGTCTTTAATTAGTAACTTTTTTATTTTTACTTTCTCTACTTATGTTTTCTTAAAAAGTACTTTGTATAACAGATATAAAGTGACTTGAACTTTTTCTTTTTTTAGCACCTTTTAGACTGTTGTGATAGTCACTTTTTGGATTCTTTTTTAAAGATTTCTTTGTTCCTTATATGCTACCAAATATGCTTGTGTTTCTTTTGTTTTATCTTAGCATATTTGGCATTCTGTTGTTATATATATATCTAATATTCTTTTGTTAAGTTCTTTTAAGATTGAAGTTTATCTATTATATATTTTATAAGTGCACTTTTTCTGATAATACTTCTTTTTGCTATGTAGTATACTTTTTTAGTTATTTTTAGTTTTTTTTAAAAATATATTTAATTGTAAATTGTAACTTCTGTTTTTAATTATAAATTTTTAATTGCTTTTATTTTTTTCTACTCTGCTTCTAATTTTGCATTTGTTATTAACTTGTATAGCAATCTTGCTAGTATGTTAGTATATTTGTTTTTCTACTTTAGACAGTACTCTATCTTTTTTGCAACTAACTTTTTTGGCCTGTATTATCTTTTTTTTTTTTTTTTTTTATTAAGGTGACCTCTTTGGTCTTGTGACTTTTATTAATCACTTATCAGTATTGTAGTTCAATAAACTACTACAAGAGAGCATACAATTGGCTACACATGTAACTTTTCTATATTACCTATTTAAGAAGTCTGCCCAAAGGTTCTTTACCAATTGCTATACCTAATACTCCTGCTTGGATGTTCTACTTTAAACCTTCTGAACCTGTAATTTGTGTTAACATCACTGGTCATCTTAGATGTACCAGATCATTATCCTCAATCTTAGGACTAATTTATCCTTAAGGTAAACCCTCCAGAGTCTTCTGTATTCATTTTTACAGCTGATCTAGATATCACTATAGCAGAACTAACACTTGTAGTTAGGGCTAATCATTAAACTGCTATGCTCTTATAGAGTTCACTTAGACTCTAGCATCTACTTCACAGCATAACTCTGATACTTTAGTATACTCCTATCTTTTTTCCTGTCCTTTTACCAAACTTCCAATTCAGATAGCCCATATAGAACTACGATCAGTCCATCGGTATATTAGGTCGATCTGATATTCTTTTTCTTTGGTTCATTCTAGCAGCCTAGTTGATGGTACCTCTGAACTTCCAACTTGGAGGTTCTTGCCCATCCAGCTACTAGGACTGGGTACTAGACCTTGGTATCCATTTCCCTAAGCTAGCCTTTACAGTAGGGCCATCGAAGATCTAGCTACCTCTCTACTCAGGTCTTTCCAAATGAACTTCTTGTTAACCAATTTCAATGGATTTATATAGCCACAAGGACTTATCTAGTATTTGCACTGCTCGATATGTCAGTTTGCATTTCTTTATGTAACTCCAACATTGCACAGATGCCTCATGACCTACCAGTCATGCTGGTGTGACCACTATTACAGATATCTTAACCCAATTATTAATAACAGTTGCCATAATACGAATATTACATAGGTGATTATCCAAATTTTCATCATCGATGGGATTTGAACATCCAACCTACCACTTGAGAGGTTGACAATCTGACCACTTCACTAGGTTGCCACACTCCTGTATTATCTTTTTACTTGTTACTTTTTTCATTAAACTATTAGTTTTATTATTTTATTTATTTTTACTATAGCTTTTAAACTTAAAAAACTCTATCTAAATGTTTTTTGTTATAATAATATCTCTAATTTTATTAATTATATTGTATTTTTTTTCTTAAGAATCTTATTTTTGTCTACTTGTTCTAAACCTTTTTTAATGTTTCTTATTGCAGCATTGCTATTTGTATATACTTTTATTTGCTTTTTTTTAGTACTATTAAGATTGCTGCTTATATCATTACTGATTTAGCTATTGCCAATGTTTGTTATCCTTTTTATTTATTTAAATCCATTTTATATTTATATTATTTTTAATTATTATATCTTCTTTAGCTTCCATATTTGCTGTTCTGTTTGTATATATTGTATATTTGTTCTTGTTTCTTATTATATTTCTTTTTAAAAGTTTTATTATTTCTTGACTAATATTTTTTTTTAATTTTTGTTATCTGATAACTTCTACTTTTAGCTTTTTTATTATTCTTAGTTTCTTAAGTATTTGTTCTTCAATTGCTAGTTTATTTATTTTTATTGTTCTTGTTATTTGATCTATTGCTATCTTGATCTTGTTAACTTTTTTTATTAATGTATTTGAAATCACATTGATTTTATTATTTATTCTTATTTATTGCTAGCAGCAATCTTCTACTTGTTCTTTTTTCTTATATAATCCTTATAGTTATTAATTTTAATAGCTAGTTTATTTTTTTTTTTAAAGTGCCTTCTTTGGTTTTTTGATTTTTATTAATCATTTATTGATATTGTGATTTAATGAACCACTACAGAAAAGCATACAATTGGTTACATGTGTAACTTTTTTATATTATCTATTTAAAAAGTTTGCCTGAAAGTTTCTTACCAATTGTTATATCTAATATCTTAGCTTGAGTGTTTCACTTTAAACCCTCTGAACCTGTAATCTGTATTAACTTACTAGGTTATACTCAGATGCTCAGATTATTATCTCAATCTTAGGACTAATTTATCTTTAAGATAAATCTCTCAGAGCCTTTTGTGTTTATTTTTATAGCTAATCTAGATATCACTATGACAGAACCAACACTTGCAGTTAGAGATTAACTATTAAACCACTATGCTTTTGTAAAGTTCACTCAGATTCTAGCATCTACTTTATAGCATAACTCTAGTACTTTAGTATATCTTTGAATTTTGCCAAACTTCTAATTCAGATAACTTGTGTAGAACTATAACCAGTTCATTAGTATATTAGATCAGCTTAATATCTTTTTCTTTTAGTTTATTCTAGCAGCCTGGTTGGTAATACTTTCAAGACTCCCAACTCAGAGGTTCTTGCCTATCCAATTACTAAGACCTGAGTATCTGCTTCTCAAGCTAGCCTTTACAGTAGCACTGTCAAAGATTTGACTATTTCTTTACTCAGATCTTTCTAAATAAACTTTTTGTTATTCAATTTTAACAAATTTATATAGCCACAAGGATTTATCTAGTGTTTTTACTGTTTAGTTGTTAGTTTGCATTTTTCTATATAACTCCAACATTGCACAGATGCTTTATAACCTACTAATCATGCTGGTGTGACTATTATTACAGGTATCCTAATCCAATTGTTAGTAACAGTTGTTATAATATAAATATTACATAGGTAATTATCTAAATTTTTATCATCAATAGGATTTGAACATCCAACCTACCACTTGGAAGGTTGACAACCTGACTACTTTACTAAATCACTACATCCTCAGCTAGTTCATTTTCTTTATTCAGTATTTGCTTATGTTTTACTAATATTTTTTCTTTTTTTTAATTATTTTTTCTAAATGTTAATAATTTTGTACACTATATACTACTTATTCTTTCTTTCTTTTATCTTTTGAAATATACTTCTGTCTTATTTGCATTGCTTGAAAATGTTTCACTTGTTTGTTTTAAAATATTTTTTGATTTCTCTGCTTTTTGGTTTACTAAGCATTTTTAATTCTATTACTTTAAACTATTCTGTTTTTTTTCTTCTGCTTAATAGGTCTTGATAACTTTTTAGCTGTTGCTATGTAATTGACCTTTTTCTTTTCATATCAAGCAGCTGATTTAGCTATTTTACTAATTTTCTATAATCAAGTATCTACAAGCTCTTTTAATTTAGTTTTATATCTAAGCATTGTTTATAAATTATCTTTTGTTCTTATATTTATATTAAGCTTTTTTGCTTTTAGTAATATTAAGCAAGCTAAGTTATTTTTTTAACTTTCTATATTTTTTAGTATATTTTTTATTTTTTATATATCTTTTGTTAGATCTGCTCTTTGGCAGCTTTGTGTTATTTTCAAATTTGTTAATTGTTTAAGACTGTCTTGTCTATTTAATTTTACTAATAGGCTGCTTATTTGTTTTATTACTAACCCTTGTTATAGTATTCTATAGTTTTCAAGATCTTTGTGTTTTATTATATAGTGTTCTAATGTTCTTTGCAGGTTGCTTTTTTGCTTTGTCAAGCTTATTATAAATTAGTGTATTTTATTTATACTTTTTTTGATATTTTTGTTAATTGTAGTATATAATTTATTTATTTTTTTTTAAATATTATAGTAATATAACTTAATTTTGGTATTATTACTATATTGTTTATATATGCAATCTGGCTTATTGTTAATTTTTTTGTATCTAAGATCTCTTATTGAATGGTTTATTATTTTTTAGCTTTTTTTTATTAGTAGTTTGCTTATTCTGTTGTTTAGCCATATTTCTAATAAATGAACTATCTTGTTTATTGTTTCTTTTATTATTTTGCTTTTTTCAAAAATTACATTTTTTTTTCTTTACTTTTGTATTTATTATCAGCAGCTTTGATTTAAATTTATTTATCTTTATATCATTTATTTTAAAAAATTCTTCTGCTATTTTTAAGATCTTTATTAGCTACTTTTTACTACTTGCAATCTATATTGTATTATCTGCATATATAATTGCTGCTTAGTAATACTTTGTAGTATTGCTGCATTGCATGCTTTTTAGAATTTTTTGCTTTACTATATAACCTTCATATTCTTGTACTCTTTCTAATAGTAGATTATAAAAATGTTGTTATATTAATAAAGATATTCTTTATCTTAATCTATGCCATCTTTACTGTTATTTTTTCTATTAGATTATAAGCTATAATAATTTTTAATTGCTTTTTATGAAACAGATTTAAGATGTATTTTATTATTCTTTTAGATACTTTAACTCTTCACAATGCCAATTCAAGACTCTTAAGCAGAACTGAGTCAAATACTTTTTTTATATCTTGCAAAAATATCTATACTTATTTGTTTTTTTCTTTTGCTTTTTCTATTATCATATTAAGAATATATACTGGCTGTTCTGTTAAGTTGCCTGAAAGGCTTACATAATTTGGTTTTTTAAGTATTTTTTTTCTATAAATATTTTAGCAAGTTTTTTTGTTACTATTTTTGTTACAACTTTCTGAAAGTTTCTATTAGCACTATTGGTTGAATGTTGTTTAAACTATATCTCTATTCAATATTTTTTGATATTATGTAAACTTATATTATCTTTTATTTAATTGATATCTTTTTTACTTCTAGACATAAGTTTGAAAAGTCTTCAAATACTTTTTATACTTTCTTTTTTGCTTGTTTTATTAGAATATAACTTATATCTAATATGCCTGAAGCTGTTTTTGTTTTTTTGTTTTTTTAATATTAAGGTAAATATAAGTAATTTAGAATTTTATTGTATTAGTTAGCTAGCATCTGTTGATATAACAGTGCAGAGATGATTATAGAAAGAGTATACAACTAATTACTTATACAACTTTAGTTATTGTCTAATTTAAGCAGTCTACCTAAAGGTTTTATACTAGTTGCTATACCTAGAACTTATTTGTAGAACCTTTATTTAAACACTCTGATTCTATATCTATCACACTCTATCAATAACTTTAGAGATATGCCATGGTCACTAAGTCATGTTTAACTTTGTACTAAACCTACTGATGTATTTTATATCTTATACTTACAGCTCATTTAGTATTACTTTGGCCTAAACTATCATTTGCAGTTAGGGCTAACTATTAAATGGCTTTTACCTTTGTAAGGTTTACTTAAAACTTCAGTACCCATCTTTCTGATGTTATCTTCATCATCTCCTACTAACTTCTACTTAGAACTAACAGGACTTCTTAGACTTTTAATTCAAATGACCTGGTATAGTATACCTTAGTATTCTTTTTCTTTAGCAATTCTGGCAACCTGATTGGTCATATACTCCTTTATATATCTTGCTATCTAGTTTATCTGCCTATCTCTTTGGAGGTGTTTTATGGACTTCTATTAGTTTAACAGTATTGTTGAAAATTTTGTGCTATCTCCTTACTTAGAATTTCTAAATAGGTTTTTGACTCTTCAGTTCCTTTACTTTTTGTGCCTAGTGGTCTTATTATAGGTTTGCATCAGAGTCTTATATAATATCAGTTATACATTCCTCTATATAGATATAATATTACATTTAGTATAGATGCTTTAAGCTTCCATTCGAGATATGCAACTGAAGGTTACAGATATATTAATCCAACTGATCAACAGAGACAGTTATCATAACACAGACCTATTTTCTAAAATTCATCATTCATAGAATTTGAACTTTAGACCTGCCACTTGAAGGTTGACAACCTGACTACTTCACTAGGTTACCACACCTCTAAAGCTGTTTTTGTTTTTAGTTCTCTTAGCAATTCTTCTTATTTTTTTTCTTTAATTTCTTTTTTAACTTCTATATATTATTTCTTTTTAACATTTTTTTTTACAATTAATATATTTCTTTTTACTTTTCTAACATTTCTTCTAATTTAATATTTCTTTTTCTAAATTGCTTTTTGTAATATTTTACTACTTCTTTTTAACCTTTTCTGAACTTGTTAACAAGTTTGTTTTTTTTACTTGTTTGATAAATTTGTTGAGTACTATTTTCTTATAAGGCCTATTTAGAAAACTATCTATTATTTTTTTATGATCTGTTTTAATTATTTTATATTTTTTATCTATATTTTTTTCTATTTATTTTCTTTGTATTTTTTCTAATTTTTCTTTTTTCTTTTTAATAATATATAGTTTTTTTTAACTCTTTATATCTTTTATCTATACACTTGACTCATTTTTGTAATCTTGATAGTTTTATACCAATTTTTTTGCTAGTATTTTTAATTGTTCATTTACTTTACTTTTCACTTTTTCTGTTACTTTTTGGGTTCTTTTTAATTTTATATATTTGATTAATTTTTGAAGCTTAACAATGTTTTCTTCTTATGCTGTTTTTTCTGACTTTTTTTTTTATTTGTTATTATATTATATACTTTTTTTTAAATATATGTTTACTTGCTATTATGATAATTGGTTCTTCTATTATAACTTATATGTTATTTATCTTTTCATATCAGCAGATTTACGAAATTGGTTCTAAATTAATTCCAAATTGTATCCTCAAAGTTATTCTCAAAATGAATACCAAATTTTGTAACAAACAATATATAATTAATATATGTACATATGTATAAAATAATTTAAGAAGTAAATAAATACATACATATAATTATATGTATATAGTATTTATTTAATATTGAATTGTTACTCTTAATTTATTAACAAAAAGGTTATACATATCAAACTAAAATTATATTTATAATTGACTTAATTGTTAATTATATGTAATTTAATTATATAAAATTTATATAATTAAAGTCACATTTTCTTTTTAATATCACATTTTTATTTATCGTATTTCATGAATTATTCAAAATTGCAACAATGTAAATTATAATGCAGTCACATTTATATTTTGTATTGGATTAGATATAACTAAGACAGTTACTAATTTTATGGGTTATATAAGTAGTGCCAATTGTAGCAACAAATCAGTATTTGCTATTGCTATAATTTTAACTTTGTACATATCAATATTGTATATTGCATATTTTGAATATTTGTGATGCCACCTATATGATCTGCAATTTTACCTTGTAGCATATTCTCTGCTCTCTTGATTTATACTAGATATATTATCAAATCTATTATCTGATAAATGTAGTTATATAAGCATAGTAAAAAAATATTGTGTTTCATGATTTTTGATTTAAACTTGAAAAATTAAAAATGCTTATATTTCATGTTATATAGAAGATCTCAAATCAAGTGACATTAGTAGTTGAAAATAAAAAATTATGTATTATATTTTTAATTAGCTATTTTAACTATTTATGGGGACTGGTCCAGACTAATTAATAATAAGACTAGTTTAAAAGACTGATTTCTATTTAGTCTTTTCAAAACTAATTCATATCTAATATTACTTATAATATATAATTATGTGACAATCATGAAGGATCTTTACGATTAGATTAGTAGATTTAAATTTGCTGTAGTATGTCTAAAAAAAAAAAGAATTATAGATATTAGAGTATTAATAAAATAAAAAAACTACCTATAAACTTGAAATAAGAAATAATTATTCAAAATTA
>CAJVQA010006866.1:0-14417 GCA_910591915.1 Cetraspora pellucida | reverse complement strand
TTTTAAATACATACTGTATATAATTTTAATTCATTTTTAATAAAACTCAAATTTGCTTTAATTCTAATACTTAAGCCGAATCCTATTCCTAACTCTAAACCAAATTTTATCTCTAACCCAAAATCTAACTTTAAATTTATCAAATCTATTTATTTCAGCAATGATTACATTATTACTTCGTAGACAACAACTTTGTAAACAACCATCTCGAAAACAACTGCTTTGTAGACAGCCGCTCATAGACAACAACATTGTAGATTATTACATTATAAACAATTACATGTCGTAGGCAATTACTTTTTGTAGTCCACAGCGCCAGACTGAACTATGTTAATCATGGATCAAAATATTAGTGCAGTTAATATAGCTAATGATTAAAAGAAATTTAAGCTGATTAAATTCATACCTTATTTCACAGATAATTAGTTCATAAACAGATTTATTTTATAGGCATTCAATTCACAAACAATAAACTATGAAATAAACTTGTCTGCAAATTGATTGTTCGTAAAATAAATTTGTATATGAACTAGTTGTCTGTGAATAAAAAGTAATTCTTAGTAAAATGATATGGATCATTTTCCTCATTCCGATTCAATATAACACACAATGTTATTTTTGCAGACTGCATTAATAATGTATTTTCGTCTCCTAATATAAGATTATTAAGGCACAATGAGATCTTATAGGCAGAAGTTTGTCTGGTTGGCTAATAAATTCAATTTAATTTTATATTATTTATACAGTTATAGAATACTTTTTAAATAAATAAAAACCAACTATAATAAAAAAAAAAAAAAAAAACATATAGAAAGTTTCATTAGAACTGTAGAACTTATTACTAAGATAATCTTTTTAAACGGGCTAGAATTAGATCTTATTTTTGACTATAGAGTCCTACAGCTTTAAAGAAACCTCCTATATGATTTTTTTTTATTTTATTATAGTTGGTTTTCGGTTTTTTAAAAAGTTTTCTAAACTGTATGAATAATATAAAATTAAATTGAACTTATTAGCAAATCAAACAAACTTCTGCCTATGAAATGAGATCAGTATGGTGTTTTTTCAAAGCGATTTGCTAATACTTATCTTTATTTTGACCTAACTTGTTACTATTAAAGCTGCAAATAATGTTAGCATGATGTTGCAAATTGCATCAACTAATGCCTTCCCTTCTTCTAATCCAAGATTATCGATGAAAGATCCAAAAAGGTTAGCGTGATGTTCTTGCAAAGTGCATTCACTAAACAATGATGCCAAAAATAATAACATCTAGAACAGAAATTACACTTACAAAAATTCCAGTAACTCGACGACATAAAACCACTCCAATCGACAAAATTTACACTACAAGGAAGCCTAACAACAACACAGAACTGCTATAAGTGATAAATACCTAAACAATGACACCAAAAATGCTGACATCTAGATTAACATTATACTTACAAAGGCTCAGTAATATTATGACCCCAAGTGATCTGTAAGTAGTGCTCCAATCGGGTTGACCCAAATAACCCGAAACCAACCCAGTTATAATGAATTTACTAGATGGGTCATAATCTATCTAATAAATTTATTATAACCAGGTTTGTTTCGAGTCATTCAGGCAAACCCGATCAGAGCACTATCCATAAGGCACCTAAACGACATCGAAAATGATATTTGAAGTGACAAGCTTGCACTGATGGCGATCCAGAATTGCTTCAACAACAGCAACTCCAGCAACGACAGCAACTCCGAAAGACAATTGCTAAAGCGAAAAAAAAATTTAAAATATTAGTAATATTTGCATTAGAAAAAATAATTATTATTGATAATCATGCGGAATATAGATTATTTTAACTCCAATTCGTAGTTACGCTATGGAAGCCTAGCTAATGCTAATAAATGTTCATACCAGACGTATTGGGCACTAGTGCCTCATGTTATGCCTGAACAAAAATGCTCAGCATATTATAAACACAGGCAGATACTATAAAAAGCAAAAATGTTTATATAACTTCTTTGTTATACATATATATACATATTACTTACCTAAATTTGCTCTTATAAGTAAAGTTTTTAAAGATACTGATCTATACTGATTTTTTTTTACAGAAGATAGACGAAAAGTTAAAGAACACTATAATATGTATTAAAAAAAAATTTATTATGTAAAACTACGGGTTGCCAATTGACAATGTAGTTTTTTATAGTAAGAGTTACTTTAAAAATTTTTTTTATGTTGTGTAACTCAATGATCTTCAAGCCAATCAAATCGAATGTCTGTCATGCTATTAAAAGCTGGTTAAGCATAAATCAATAAATCTACAGTATTATATAATGAACTATATTGAGTTTTACAATATGTTTTGAGATCACTTCCTTCAATATTTATAGCTATAAATCACTTTTTTAAAAGACTATTTGTCATTAATGAATAATGAAAAAAATTATTATTAAATTACATTTTCTAATTAGCTCTTTTATCTCATTCATTTCAAGATAATTAAATTAACTGTATGAGCATCACAATATATATTTAAAATAAAATTATATTTATTGTTCACTAAATATCTAGCCTGTTTTATATTTGAGTCTTGATCAGTTACAGTAGCTGCAAATTTGCTAATACCAATTTCATTTAAAACATTGTTAATCTTATTAGCTAAAAAATTTCCAGTTGTTGATGTTATAGAATAGTCTTTAATTTAAAATAAATGCTTTTGCCAACTAGATATTGTAATAATATAATTATAAAAAGGATGCTTCTGAAGGAGTAGTCCACCTGTCAAGGGCTAAATAAAAATTTTTATTAAAAAAAATAAAAATAAAAAAAAACAATAAACTTATTTACTTAATGTTAAATTCTTCTCAAATTTTAACTCTTCATCAATCAATTTCTCAACTTTAGTCACTTCTTTATCAAGAATACATTCAGAAAGAGTATACTATAAAGGAGGATTATATCTATGATTCAAAGTTTTAAACATATCAATTACAAATAGATTATTAATCATTTCAAAAGGAAACCCAGCATACTCAAGCTTTTAAAACAGCCTAATCAATTTCTTTCTGCCTTTCTTCTAATATTATTTTGATATTTAACTGATTAATTCTAATATTATTTTAGTTTTATGTTTTTGTTTAATATCTTTTTCTTCTTCAGTTAAACTATTTTACCAGAATTCTTTAATTTTCTGTAGAACAAGTAAGCACTTCTGCACCAAATGACATTTAAGCTGTTGTGGTCTTTCATGTGACCAAGTAGTTGAACAATGTTTACAACTTGTGTTATAATGACCATCTTTTAAATATTCTTCAGTATAAAAGTAACTCCAAACCAAATCAGAACTAGGTCTATCATAGTATTTTTTTTTAGGTTGATTTGAAATTAGAATATTTTTAGATGAAATACTTTGATTACTAGCAAAACTAGATAAGATGAAACTCTAAATAGAAGCTTGTAATGTAGAACATTAAGGAATAGACATAAAGAATTGATTTGTATTATAATTTAATCTGAATAAAATTTCATATTCTTGGTTATTAGTTTCTGCAAATGATTCCATTATGGTAGTAAAAATTTTTATTGAAAGCAATTTACAGTAAAAAATTTATTTATTTTATTTATTTATTTAAATTTTTAGTTACAAAGTTAATTATAATTACATCATTAATTAGTTATAGCAAGTTATGACATTAATTAATTGGATATGAAAGTTATAACATTATGGTATTGTTTGATGATTATGAAACAGTAGACTTATGTGATTTTTGCTGCAACCATAACTGCAACTTGTCATATACTGTAAAATTCATTGGGATGATTCACCTGCATCACTAATGGGCATATATAAATTATTACAAAATTATAATATATAAAACTTATCTAATTTAGGCCAATTTATATTATAACTCTAATCCTAATTCAAACTATTTGTAATTTTATTTAAATTAATTTAAAATAGTTAATTTATATATATTATAATTATATAATAATCATATTTGTCTATTTATACTAAAGATCAACTAATAAAAATTTAAATCTTCTTACTAAGAAAATAATTTAATAATAATATTATCTAAAATAACAAAACCTCTAATCATAAGTGTTAACCTTAACTATAATATATAAAATATATAGCAAAATAATATAGATACATTAAAAATGACTACAAAAAAATTAGCAATTTGTGTTAAGTTAACATAACTTATAATTAGACAGTAAAATATTTTTGTAAATACTGTATAATTTTGAAATTAAACACTCTTTTTTTACATGTAATGCAGGTCAAAATTGTTACAATACAGATTAAATTTTATATAGTATGAATCAAAGATGCTTAATTTTAAAATTATACAATATATAATAAATTTTTTTTATCTTTTAAAATTAAATAACTATTTCAAATTATAAAAAAATCCAATTATATAATTACTATTTTTAATTTGAATTAAATAGATTAACATTAATTATAAAATAAGAATATACTAATTTCAAAAACAAATTTTAATTTTTTTTGTAATCTTTTTAAAAATAAAATACAATATTAATTATTTCTATACATATTAATTTTAAATTTTTGCAATTTTTTTTTATATTTAATTTTTTGAAAAAAATATTAAATAAATAATTTTAATTCTTATACAAAAATTGTAAAATAGGTTTTTATAATTTTGATGATTATAAAATTATTAAAATTGGTCAAAAACTTATTGAAATATAAATTTTTAAACATTTACTATAAAACTATATAATAAAATTAACTTATAGATTTACGTAAATTAGCCAATCAAATTATCTAATTTTGTATTATCTAGGAAAATTTTGATCAACTTAAGCAAACTTTATCATATATACAAGTATATTTTTTTAAAATAATATAATAGTTCAAAATTTTACTATAATAGATAGATAATTTTATTTATAATATTATAAATTTTTTTTACTAATTAATTAAAAAATAAAAAAGCTTTATTAGTAATATATTTTATAGTTACTATATAAAATTTTTTTGCAACTAATTATATATAGAAATGATCTACGTTGTACTCTATCCTTAAAAGAGGATCTAGAACTTAATAATTCCATGTATCTTTTGAGTATAAGGATTCATTCAACAGAGTTTCCCAAAGTTCAAAGGTATTGGTTACGTATGAGTTGGAATTTAATAATTCTAAACTATTAATAACATTAAATCCACTGAAAATCCTACACTTTGCAACATGTATTTCTAAAGAACTTATAAAATAGTTGTTGATTGTCTTTAGGATCCATCATCCAAATCCTCATCCAGCAATGACAATTTTCAAAGAGATTTGAAAAATTGTCTCGAGTTTTTGTACGATAATCATGAATTATTTGTGATAAAATTGTTGATGGAATAAAAGAACAAAATTCTCCACGTTGTTCTGTAAGATTGATTATAATTTAGTTTGTTTATTCTATCCTGAGTAATTATTCTATCAAACGCATGTCCTACATCTAGTATGGCACCATTTACATCTTTTACTAACCATTGGGATGGACGTTCCTAAAAAGAAAATTAGTATACCTTAATAATAGATGATACAGAATAAAAAGATTGGTAATATACTGCACTTGAAGAGATTGATATGATAAACGCACCTTTTCCTTCCTTCTTCTTTACCAATAACACTATTTAATTCATACACTTTTTTTAAAAGTGGAATTATAGTTTTTTACACCATCAAACAAATTCTTGTACATGACAATTTTTCTCCAATTTATTAACACTTTTGTTGCTGGCAGGCTGTAAATACTACCTTCTAAATCAGATTCGTCTTTTCAAATTTGTGATATACAGTTGTTAGATCTTTATTAATATATCTTATTTCACAGCATATTACGTTTGCCGTTATGAAAATCTTCATGAACTTATCTGCTTCATAAACTTTGCTGGATTTTCTGATATATCAATAAGTTTTAATTTATTTTTCCAATAAATTTCTCTAAAAGTTGATAATAGGAGCTTATGAAGACCTCCATTATATGCGCATTGAAATACCGTTAAACATCCACCATCGTGTTTTTTAGTGCATATGCTTCAAAGATTGCTTCCCATTAAGAAATTCTGTATAATTTAAATTTGTTTAAATAGATTAAATTTATATTTTAATAATTTAATTAATATATCAGATCATGAATAAATCATTTTTAACCGATATTCTTATTTTTACTCATCAAACTTCGTGTTGTTTTCTGAAAGCCACATGTTTAACACCAAGTTGAGATATATTATATCGGTTGCAATTTGCACATTTTTCATAATTGTAAACTGTTTAAATCGAATACTAACATTTACTCATTGTTGCAGTGTCTTAAATTAGTCCATATACTTCAAGTTCCAGTAATTTTATGAAATCTTTAAATATGCGTTCTTAAGCAAATAAATTATACGAAATAAACCATTAAAATTTTAGCTTAACTCAAAAAATTTAATAAATTTGAAAACCATGCAATATTTTAAGCTCTATTTTATATAATGGTGTGCGTGACCGTGCGTATTTCTTTATCAATCCCTACTCACGTATTATATACTATCTAATCAACCTGGTTACATTTTTATAATCTGCAACTTTCTACTTTAATAATGTGTTATATCCGGTGAGGCTCATTTCACCGACACTCATTTTGTATACATAACATTTCACGACAATATTATTTCACCGACAAAATAATTCTGGTCATTGTTGTTAGGGTCAGGTTAGAATTAGTGTTAATGTTAATGTAATTTATAACAAAAAAAGTTGTCTGTGAAATAAGCTTCAGTAAAATAAGCTGTCAGTGAAATGAACTTGTCAGTGAAATAAAACATGTCGGCAAATTGTTTTCTGTATGTCGGTGAAGTGGAACCGTTATATTAGTTGCACATTTTATATTTTTCTTTCTATAAATTTCTTTTAAAATCAAATTTATCAATACTAAAAATATTTCACAAGAAGTCAAAATAGTATTCTTTTAAAATGTTTGCAAAAGCTAAAAAGCTAATGTCTGATTTAAAATTTTTAATTGGTTAAATTACGTGTTTCGATATTTGGACTAATTCAAAAAAGCAACTATTATATGTTTGTATTTATATAGTAGATATTTAACATAAAACTTTATTTGTAATATTTAACATCTAAATTTTTATTTATAACATTTAATATTAGATTGTTTATTTATAATATTTGATTTATAAAATTTTATATAAAATTTATTTACAACATTTAATGTAATATAAAGTTTTTATTTACAACATTTAATATAAAATTTTATTTACATTAATATAAACTTTTATTTATTTAATATATAAACTTTTATTGTACCGATTTTTTGTATAAAACTTTATTTATAATAGTATATAATATTAAAACTTTAAGCTTTTATAAATTCGAAATAATTAAGTTTTTTAAACCAACGCTAAACCTTCAACCCAATAGAAAAAGAAAATTAATGTAAGTAATTGAAAAAACCTAAGTACCCTGAAAAGTCGCAATTGTAGCGAAATTATTTTAAATGAATATCCCAACATTCTTTTGAAATAGCTTTTCTCAGTTAACTGCGTGTATTTACCCGGACTACTACCGTCGAAGGTGTAATTTGAAAGTCCAGAAGCAGTTATTATAAAGGAGTCAAGTTAATATATTAACGTAAGATCGATTATTCATCTCTTACGCTTCTTCAACTCGACGGCACGGCAAACTATAATAAAATAAAAAATACAAAAATATTATATAATTATGAAAAAAATGTGTAAAAAATATAAAAAATATAAGTATAAATAAAGATAAGTTACCCTTAGATTCTTGCGTATGTTCAAATATTTTAAATATTTCAGTAAAACATTCCGTTGGTAAGGCGTTAATTATTGTGTGTAGAGCGGTAATTGTTTTTATAAAAGATATATTTAAGGAATTAAAACTATAATGTTGAAAAAGTGATAAGGGTCAGATAAGAAAAAAAACGATCTTATATGGCTTTTTTTGTCGACAAAAAATGAATGCGAAAAACAGACGAATGCATGTAATTATTTACAAATTAGGTAATCACGCCACCAGACATATGACCCATCAATCAAAAAAAGAAACTATAATCTAATTGGTTAATATCTACGCGTCAGTTTTAACCTCTGAAGACGTAAACTGTGGTATACCCGAGGCTCTTATTACAGTATTAAAAGGAAAATTTTAAAGAGCCTGCGTGTTTCCACAGTAATGAAATACAGTTACGGTTATTCTGTCTCTACCCCTTCGTGCAAATTCCACAGATTTTGAGAGCATCGAACATGTGCTGAGAATAATATGTACAAATATACTTCTGTGACCGGCAACCTATTACTAACAACTTGGATTTGACTGTCGTCCGACAGCCAACCCTACTGATATTCACTAAAACACATAACTATTCACTCATTACGTTCTTTCCATCTCACAATACTACCTGAGCATAATACGCTAGTGTTCATGTGACTGTCGTCCCGACAGGCCACTTATCAAATACATTCAATATTTAGGAGAGAGCAGAACGAAAAAAACCAAAGTCGGGTTAGCAGGAAAAACATTCACACGAAGATCTTTATTTAGATGATCGATTAAGGAGTTCAACTTAAGATAAAAAACAGAAATTATCTTGTCTGGAAAAAACATTGTTCCCTATAAATATGTCTTAACGATTACCTTAATAAACTCTTTCCGATCGAAAATACTACATAATTACGATAAGCGGCACGTCCGTAATCTGTGACAGGTTAAGCCACTAATTTCAATCACCGCCTAACTATATTCCCAGCGTAAGACTTGACTGTCAAAAAAATACCTGAAGTTAGAATTTAAAACCTTACAAATTCAAAAGTTGTCTTTTGATATTAACTAAAACTTTTATATAAAAAAAAACTTTTAATTTTAAAATTAAAATAACGAATAACATAAATATTCCTCTATTATATTATAATAACTTTAAGCAAAGCAAAGCAAACAATATTTCGTTTCTTTAACCGTGCTAATTGTTCAACACGTTCTTACTTAAATGATGATTTTTTTACTTAATTCTTACCTTTTCAACTAAAAGAGCTGAATTCTCCTTTCGTCCATATCATTCGTGAACTCATATTTTCACAGCACTTTTGATTGAACAGTCGCGACTAAATCATAAAGAAAAATATTCGGAAGATTTTATTTTATTACATTATACCTGTATACTGATCGTTGAATTTATCTTCGTATTTTGAAAGATTGAGTTAAAAAATAAGAATGAAGTGATGCCGAAAATGTTCTTTTTCATTTTCTTAATTCAGTTTTATACAAGTTTTTTTTTAAAATATATATGAGTGCCGCAGAGCGAAAAGCTGGAAGTGAATATTTAAGTTTTCATCATGGCGAGTTTAGCCCATTTAGTCTTGTGAATTCTGATGTTAAGTAATTAACTATGTATATAATCAGGTCCTAAACTATCAAAACATCATTTATCAGTACGTAATATCGAAGTTCTTCAGGGACTAAATTCGTCACGATGAGAACTTAAATATTCACTTCAGCTTTTCGCTCTGTAGCGCTCATATAACCTCGAGGCATTTGAAGGACCTTTTATATTAAATTTTTTTTTTTTATAACTTTATTAAAAAAATTGGTTCTTTTTTAAGTCTTATTAGATGTTGATAGGGTTATTTAAACTTTAATTTGCATACTTTACTTAGTTAAAAAAAAAATTTTAATTTATAAATAGCTTTTTCATAATGATTTAAGGCGTAATCGAACTGTGGTTAAAATCAGTGGCTTAACCTGTCAGATTACGGACGTGTGATTTCAATCGAAATCGACGTCATTCCATCGTAACTGCCCGCAATAAATCATAATAATACAATCGATCGATTCAAGACAAAAATGCTGCACCAATATTTTCGTATAGCACACATCTATAATACAAAAATTGATGTTCGTTCGGTTTCGCATCATATCACTTATAATCGGTATGGCCCGTCATTTAAGTGAGGGCCTGATGCCTAGCCAAAGCTTAAAATTATATGGATTTAAAAGTTTAATGCGCATATTGTGTCCATAATTTAAAACATATGCGCGGGTGTTCCGCCCTTCTGCACATTAATTTTAGACACTACTTAAACATATATACGAAAATTTCGTCTGCTTTTTACACAACTCTTTTTCTTAATACATCATCTACGGCGAATATTATATATTCTTCAGTTGCTTCAAAATTTAAATATTATCTAATAAAGGGGGATCGCTAAAGCCTTGTACCAACGTGATTTCGAAGGTTTAATTATAACTAGGATTAAGTTAGTTTAGTGTTTAGGGTAATGGTAAGCATATAGGTAAAATTGCTCTTCACGACATATTTTGCTAAGACAGGTTTAGACTGCTGTTTTTCATATTTTTGCGGACCCTTAATAAAGGCATTTTAACGAAACTTTGTTATAAATATTTATTCTTTTTTTTTACATATAGAAATTAAGTCATTCTTTAATTATTCGAAAGATCTAGTACGTTCAGAGGTTAATTTCGTTTAATTACAGTCAGATCTCTCTATAGTCATATTTGCTTATAATCACATAATTTTTAAACCCAGTTTATATAACACTTATAAAATTGAACACAAACTCTCTATAAGCATCAAATTATTAAAACCAATGGTGTGATTATAGAGAGGTTTGACTGTACATAGCTAATGTAAATTAATTGCTCAGGTAGCTTATTTAAAGTTTTTTTTTTTTTTTTTTAGAACAGCGTTTTACTAATAAAAAAATCGTCGTAAAAGTCATCTGTGGCTCCAGGGCACTGTCAACACTCACTATGCAAAAGAATCACGAAAAGATCTCATTTCTGACGGACTTTGTGTAGAATACGAAATATATCATCACCTCTTAGTTATACTGTAGAGCAGGGATGGCAAATGACCAGGTCTTTTGCTTGAACCCAAAACCAATAGATCAAATCTATTGGTCTTTAGGTCAGAACCAAATGACTACTCACATGATACATATTAACCAATAAGAATTCTTTATTTTTTTTAAAAAAAATTATATTAATCAACAACTATTCATATAATACATATCGACCAATAAGAATTCTTTAAAATGAATGGTCATTTGGTGACCTATTGATGGTCTATTCAATAGACCAATAAATAAAGACCAAAAGACCCTATGGTCTATTAGTCTGTGCCATCCCTGCTGTAGAGTGAAGGAACTAGAAATGTTTTCGTCTGAGATTGCTTTACTATGTTAGATCTAAATATACCGCTATTTAATTTAAATAGACACAAGCCCTTTAGTCGTAAAAGAACTATGTTCAGATTCGGTAGATTCTTGTTTATTTGTCAACTGTAAATTGAAGTTTTAGTTATATATTGTATTCTTTAATGAGTTCTGGTTCATTAGTAATAAACATCGGTTCACCCTATTTTATAAGTACTTATTTATTTTCTAAATATGTGATAATTTCTTCTGTGTATATTTATTTGTTTATTTTCTAGCAGTACCAATAACTTTTTTTAAATTATGCAATTTGATTGATTAATTTTCACAGGTATTCACTGTTAGATCTAACCGTCCCAAACTACATGATGAATAGCGGCACATTGCGTGATACTACTCATCACATAGTTTTTACGTTTGGGTGATATCGCCAGACCTTTACCCATAATGATTAACCAATAAATTGACCCGTGGGTCGATAAAGTATTGGTTTCGCCCCGGATCCCAATCGCAAGGCTGCCGGTTCGAGTCATACTGGAAGGCAAAAACCGTGCTAGGATCGCGGTTCAGGATTAACCATAAAAACTTCACTGGGACGCCCATCAAGAATACTTCCGGTAAAATTCCGGTTGAAATCAAGAACACTCCAGAAAGGACACTAATTATCGTTATATGTCACTTATTACAACGTTTTGTGGGATATTTAATCATGGGGCACTATTTATGACAAAGACTTAACGTTAATGCGTAAAAAATTTCTGCGTGGCATATTTCGCACTCTCCCACTTTCTTTTAACTTCTCTAAATCGTTTCTCACATTTTTAGCCATTACCATTCGTCATCTTTGCTGTTATGATCGCTAATATAGCATTATTGAGGGGTATTATGATACTGATATGAATAAACAGATTTATCATAATGTAACCGATAATCTAATGGTTTTACATTGCAATTTATTCACCAGAAAAAGACACCAAAAACAACGTAGATGAGTTAGTAGTATGATACACGATTTATTCAAGCTATTGCTGTATTGTAATTGGCTAACCCTTTTCCAATTGTATCTAGAATGTTTGTATCAACCAAGGAAGCTCTTAGGACAATTCTCCCGAATGCCTCTGAGGATGATATTAAAAAATATGATGAACAACTTAATAAGGTTGATTATCTTGATCCCGTAATTATAATTTCACCAAATCAAAATTGGATACGTCAAATTATCAAATGGTGATGAATACATTTGCGACAGACAGCCTCTAACGAAACCGCTGAAGAGACGAAAATTCGCTTTGTGTATTTCATTTCTCGAGTGTGACTGAACTTTATACTGTACGCAGAAACATCCGCAGATTATATCCCAATGCGTTCTTCAACCCTGATGCACAACCTCGACAAGAGCCAATTGGCAAAGCTTGGTTACTTACTTAAATGGGTAGATTATTCGTTCTTCAAGTCATGATTGAGTAAATTGATAATCTAAAGATCGAGATTACAAGTAAACGCATTAGAATGTTTCTATTGTAAAACAACTCTGCTCTGGAAGAAGCGAATATTCATCAGTTGCATTAATAAAAATGACATAGAAACTTTTTTTATTATTAAGTATTCGCAGACACGGTAATTATGTGATAATTGTTTTTACTATTACATATTTAATATCTTTCAACTCAATTTAGGAATAGATGATTCCAAAAATGTTTTAATTCAGTTATTATTTCCTTTTTTATATCTTCAAAAACAAAATATTTTTTAAGTACTAATTTTTTTTACAAAGAGCATCATTCAAAATTTTTTCACCGAACCTCCTCATGATTAGAGTTTGGAACCGGTTAGCTTAATCGAATTTATAACGGGCTAAACCAGTTCTAAGATTAAAAATCTTTTAATCCGCTTAATCCGGTTGCATATAACCGGTTATCGTAATCGAATTTATAACGGGTTAAACCAGTTCTAAGATTAAAAATATTTTAATCCGCTTAATCCGGTTGCATATAACCGGTTATAACCGATTAATCGGTTGTAATTAGTGGTGTGATTCGGATTGTTTGAATTGAAAGTTCCTTCATTATCTTTGCGTGTTAATGTATCTACTTGTTTATTTATGATCTGAATAATTTGGTGCAACGATAAGTAATTCTTCAATTATCTTATCAACTTTCATGTTAGTCGCCGAAAATTTTTCCATTGTTTGGTCACTTTTTTGAATCACGACTGGAATTTTTAAAACGAATTCTTAGTGTAATCCAGTCTGAAATCTAGCAGCCTGGTTGGTAGATCTACTTACTTCTATGGATTGTGCCTTGCCTGATTTCTTCACATTGATATCTGTTTTCTAAGTTTAGTCTTTATTAGTAGTATCATTAAAGATTCATGTTTTCTTTTTACTTAAGTCTTTCCAAATAGGTTGATGTTTTCTTAGTTTTATAGGTTTATATGATTATAAAAATTTATTTTGAGTTTGCATCATTTAGTATCAGTTTGCATTTTTTTGTGTAATTAAAATTATATAGAGAGGTGTGATAACTTAGTAAAGTGAATATATTGTCAACCTTCCAAGTATTAGATTAGGTTTCAAAACTCATTAATAGTGAAAATTTGAACTATTATCTTTGTAATATTTATATGGGGTGGAGTCAATAGAAATAGGACAAATTTATCTAATAGATTTGTCTCATTTCTATTGACTCCACCCTATATTATGATAACTGTTTCTAATAATTAGGTTATAATTACAGTTGCATTAATATAACTAGTAAGACATAAAGCATCTGTATAATTGGTTATACAGAAAAATGTAAATTGATATTAGGTAATATAAACTTTAGATAAGTTTTTGTAGTTGTGTAAATTTATAAAAAATAAGAAATAAGAAATTCATTTAAAAAAACCTAAACAGAGAGATAGCATGAATTTTTGATGATATTACTATAAAGATTAATCTTATAAAATAGATATCAATATAAAGAATTAGATGAATAAGAACCTTAGTTCTAACTGCAAGTGTTAGTTCTGTTATAGTGATACTAAGTTAGTTATAAAAATAAATACAAAAGGTTTTAGAAGATTTATCTTAAAAATAAAATAGTTCTAAGATTGAAATAATAATTTAAACATAATCTAGTAATGTTAACACAGATTGCAGATTCAGAGAATTTAAAATAAAATACTTAAGGGTAGGGGTGACATAGATCATTTTTATTAGTAATTTTATAGCAAATC
>CAJVQA010006865.1:0-14417 GCA_910591915.1 Cetraspora pellucida | reverse complement strand
TACTACGACCTTGGTATCCGTTTCCCCGGGCTAGCCTTTACAGTAGGGCCGTCGAAGATCCAGCTACCTCTCTACTCAGGTCTTCCCAAATGGACTTCTTGTTACCCAATTTCAACGGATTTACACGGCCACAAGGACTTATCTAGTGTTTGCACCACCTATTGCCAGTTTGCAATGCAAATATTTAGGTGCATGTCATGCATAATTATATATATGATAATTTTTTAAATAATTAAAATTTTGAGGTTTTTTGATTAAATTCACAAATCTAAGATTATTTTGTTTATAAATTAAGAAAACATAGCCATTTTGACATCCAATCAAATGCCAGATTTTGTGACTGCACATCATACTCTTTGTTTTCACTTATGTAAAACTCTGTTCTTAGTAAAATAAAATAAAAATTTTTATATATGATCACAAATAGTAACTATATATAAAAGTCAGAATTTTTACTAAGTAAATGGACTTTTGTGCAATAAGTGATTCAAAAGAACAAAATATATTTATCTTAAAATATTTATGCAAATTAAATAAGTTTTATTAAGATGGTTCTTCATTTATATTTCTGCAAATAAACTAAAATTAAAATTTTGATTTTTTTATAAAAGCATAAAATAAAAAATATCTTAATAGTAAGTTATTTAATTTGTATAAAAATTTTATAATAAGTGTATTTTGTTTTTCTGAAGAACTTTACTTATTGCATAAAATTTTGATTTATATAAGATTTTAATTTTTATATGTAGCAACTATCTACAATAATATATAAATTGTTTTTAAATTTGTAAAAAAAAATTTATATATGATCACAGATAGTTGTTATATATAAAAATTTTTTCTATATAAATTAATTTTATGCATAAGTAAAGTTGTTTAAAAGAACAAAATATACTTATTGCAAAATTTTTATACAAATTAGATAACGTATTATTATTATTTTATTTTTTTTTATAGTTAAAGTCTCTATCTTGAGGATATAATATTTTATTCAAGTTTTGTTAAAAAACAGGTGCTTCCAGGGGCTCCTTTACATTGGAGATTACAACTAGTCACATGTGCACTTTAAGTGCCTAATTTAAGTAGTCCATTTACATATTGCTATATAAGTTCTATACTAGTTGCCATACCTACAAGCTGACTAGAGGTTTTGTCTATTTAAACTCTCTGCATATGCAATCCTTCTTGTATCATGAAAACATCTCAAGACTACACCCATCCAAGTTCTCAATGCTTATTGTTACCTTTAGGACTACTTTATCCTCAATAGGAAACTTACTAGAGCCTTTATGTTCTACATATATAGACCTAGTTTTATACAATATAATATAGTTACCTAACATTTGCAGTCACAGAGGTTACCTGTTTAACCACTATGTTATATTATTTCTACCTTTATAAAGTTTACTAGAACTCTAGCACCTATCTTTCTAGCATCATCTCTATCATCTCCTACTAGTCGCAACTCAGAACCATTAGTCTCATTTCAGACTACCAATTCAGATGGCCCAGTATGATATACTTATATATTCTTTTCCTTTGGCAAATCCAGCGGCCTAGTTGGTTATGTGCTCCTCTACATATATTTGATGTCTGGTTTTAATCTTCGATTTCTATAAAGGTGTTTCATGGGCTTCAACTAGTCGATAGTATTGTTGATTGTTCATGCTACCTCTATACTCAGAAATTTCTAAGTAGGTTTCCATCATCTCAGTTCCTTAGTCTTCTACACCTGATGGTCTTATTGTAGGTTTGCACTGAAGTCTCATGTAACACTGGTAAACATTCTTCTATGTATGTGTAATGTTACACTTCGCATAGATGCCTGAGCTTCCAAAGTCAGGAGAATCCAACCTGGTGTACCTGGTAACAGTCACATAAGGCCAACCAATTGACAGGAAATAGTTACTATAATATAGATATAATTTCCAAATTTTGTCATAAGTGGGATTTGAACCTTAAACCTGCCACTTAGAAGATGACAAAGATAACATATTATTAAGATGTTTTTTATTTTATATTTCTATAAAAAAAATTAAATTTTTATTTAATTCATTTACAAAAATGTAAAACAAAAAAAAAAGTTATTTAATTTGTATAAATTTTAAGATAAATGTATTTTGTTCTTTCAAACATCTTTACTTATTATATCAAAAGTTGATTTACTTAGTAAAATTGTAAATTTTATATGTAACAACTATCTATATGATTATAAATAAGTGATTTATTATCAACATCATTCAAAAAATGTAATAATAATCATAATTTAATAGTGACTATACTGTATAAAAGTATTTTAATATAAAAAACTGCAATTATATAGAGTTTGTAACTAAATAGAAAATGATTATATAAAAAATTAATTACATATATTTTATGCATCATATATTTCAGATAATACTATAACATCTAATAACTGCAAAATAACATGTCAAAATATTGAAAGAGATGAAAAATTACTACTGATTTTGAAGATTATAAAAATGATGCAATTATATTAAACAATTATAGATTAAAGGTAGGATATACTATTTTAAAATTATATATAAACTTGATGATTTATTTTTTTTATAATTTTAATTATGAAAGTTTTTACTAATTAAATATTTTTTAAGCTCTTAAGTAAAGTTGTAAAGTAGGTTCTTGTAATTCTACTAATAATAAAATTATTAAAATTAGTTCAAAACTCATCAATATATGAATTTTTAAAGATCAGATATAAAAATTTACTATTAAAATTCTCTTATAGTTTTTCAGAAATTAACCAATTAAAGTTGACCTTTTTGTGTAACTTAAAAAACATAGAATGTCCTAGGAAAATTCAAGATATATACAAATATATTTTTTTTAAATTAAACATCTTATAAAAATTTAATATAATAAATAACTTATTTAAATCTATATATTATTGAATTTTCATAAAAATTAATTAAAAAATAAAAAAGTTTTATTAGTAACACATTTTAATTTACTATATAAAAATCCATTATACCATCTAAGTCATATGAAAAATGATCTACATTCACCCTACCCTTAAATTATCAATTATGAAAAGTCATTTACAGATTGCAATAAATTATTAGATACTAAAATATTTCGCGGTTTAACCAATAAAAAAGCGGACAGGTACTAAAGAGATTTATATAATGCAATTAGAATAAACAATCGTGGATTACGTTATCTGACAACGGGTAAGTATGAAGAATCACTTACAGATTTAAACAAGTCATTAGAAATTAGGCTAAATTTAACTGTATTAAATAATTGTGGTGTAGCTTATCAAAAATTGGGCAGGTATGGAGAACTACTTGCAGATTTTAATAAATTTTTGTAAGTGAATCCAAATAATGCAGTAACATTAAATAATTGTGGATTAACTAAAAAAAAGTTGGACCGATATGAAAAATCTCTTGTGGATTTTAATAAGTCCTTAGAAATAGAGTCAAGTGATGCAGTCACATTAAGTAATCGTGGGTTAACGTATCAAGAAATGGGCAAAATATGAAGAATCACTTTCCAACTTTAATAAACTATTAGGAATGAACCAATATGTATCTAAAAATGGTGAAATATAAAGAATCGCTTGCCGATTTTGATAAATTAAGCCAAATTATGCTGACGCATTAAACAACCGAGGCGTAATTTGGTAATATGAAGAATCGCTTGTATACTTTAATAAAACATTAGAAATAGAGCCAAATGATGCGGATGCATAACTTAGCGTATAAGAGCGTATCTGGATACTGGCAGATATGAAGAATCATTTACAGATTTTAGCAAATCAGCGGATCAACACATCAAATGATGGATAGATATAAGAATCACTTGCAGATTTTAATAAATCATTAGAGATAATCCTGAATTATTCAATTACATTAAAAAATCGTGGATTAACTTATCTATATATGGGCAGATATAACGAATCATGCGTAGACTTTAACAGGTTATTAGAACTCGATTCAAATGATGCGATTATATTAAATATTCGTGGATTAACTTATTCAGTAATAAGCAAGTATGACGAGTTGCTTTCAAATTTTAATAAATCGTTAGAAATTAATCCAAACTATGCAGATGCATTTAACAATCGTAGATTAGCTTATTATAAGATGAATAGACATGAAGAGGAACTTGAAGATTTCAATAAGTCAATGGAATTCGATCCAGATAATACAATATTAGATAATATTAAATTATCAAAGAATTAGGAAATGAATTCGACCAAATTTTTAATCTGATTTAACATACATACATTTGCGAAAAACGAAATAAAAATCAATATCATGTTTAAAATCTACTTCGATTTAAGTTAGTACTGAAATTCAGCATTATTTAACCTAAAGAATGGCAATCAATTATGCAACACGTGATAATTTTTATAATAAAACATAGTAACCATTGAAATTTTCACACAATAATAAAAATTTTTAGATTATATTGAAAATTTCAATAGTTACTGTTTTATTATAAAAATTATCACATGTTGCATTATTTATGATTGCCAGTGTATTAGAGTAACTGCGACATAGTCTTTGTAATATTTAATCAATGTAAGTTTAGAGGTGAGGTTTTCTGTGATTCGTTAAAAAAAAATTTTACAAAATGCAGTAGTTATAAATTTTAAATAAGTTCTTAATCAAAAGTCTTCTTTTATATGATCTTTGAAGTTAATGATATAAAAGTTCTTAATCTTTTCCAACTCTATAAAATTTATTTGATCCTATTATAAATTTTATTAAATATCTTTATCATTCATCGCAGGTGCGATGCATCCTTACTTTGATTGACCAATTGGATGATAGTTGGTAGCTCTCCCACAAGAATCCCCTCGTGATTTTTATCCAATTAGATCGAAAGATCGGGTCTTTAGGGTTAGGAATAAGTCACGTTAGGGATGAAAGCAATTATGGGTTTTTTAAAAAATCGCTTCTAACTCCTACCGGTTTTAATAATTAGGGTTTATCACATGAATTTTATGAAATTTTAGAAATCTATCCAATTAAATTTTAATAAATTCTAATAAATTCCAAAATATCACAAACTTTATGTGATAAACCCGATTATTAAAACCGGTTCCAACCTTGTTCTAACAAAAAAAAATTCCTTGCGAGATTTTGGGTTAAAGAGTCTTTCAACTATTGCCCTACCCAAACTTTAACCTTACCTCTAGTCCGGTGGTTGGTTGTTTTGTTTAGTCCAATTATAGGGGGCATATGAGATAAATGATAATTGCTTATAAGATATTGAAATTTTTTCATTCAATATTTTTTTTCTTCGACAATTATTTCGCGTAGGGTGATGATTAATATTTAAAGTTTGATGATCAGTAATCGTAAATACTAATCGTCACTCAATGTGATATCCGTGTACATACGCGTAATGTACTAATAGAAATCTTCATAAAATATCTTAAAGCATGACTATCGAAAAAGCATTAGCTTTTTACCCTGTTTTATTAATCACCCCCTTTTTTTTCTTTTATAAGAATTTAACTTCTTAGTTGATTGTATAATATTGTGCAATTGATTAATGCTTGAAATATTATAACAAAAAAATCATTTATTATAATTCAAATAAAACTTGTTATTATATAATTATAACTCGTTAAAAAAACGATGAATTGGGCATTTGAATTTCGATATTTTTTATATTCTATTATACTATATATTTTTACATTTACGATAATATATGAATAAATAATTAATTAAAGCATCAATGAAAATGATCAATTGTTAATTGATTAATTTCAATCCTTACCATCAGAGACAACTTTTTCACCTAACTGACGGTAACATAGGCTCAATTATACCTGCAACAATCAACATTGTTTTAATATTCAATATATAATAAATTTATAATTTTATAGTTAGCAATATTTATAATATCGCAAATATGCCCAATCAATAAACATATACCTCATGAACAAGACATCTTTTTAAATTAGGTCAATATTCCAAAATAAATGCTACCCATTTATTTATTTTCAAGAGTGAATATTCTTGTACTTTAAAAACGTTCACCGTCATCAAATACCTCAGGAGGCAATTCAGCGCTAGATATTACGGAATAATGATTGTATGAGACTATAAAATATAGGGTGAATTCATGAACACAAAAATATGACCTATACCTCTTTACGTATTTTACATTAATATCCATAGATTTTTCGTCGTATTTATCCCAACCTTTGACTAATTTTATAAATTCTTGGGTTGGCCATGTAATATTTAACTGTTTGGGTAACATAGTGCCAGCTAGAATTATAAACATGCACATTATAAAGTAATGAAAAGTTGATAATTTAAGTGAAAATAGAAATTTTAAATAAAACTTACTTTCAATTTCTAGACCAACGTAAAAAATAGTAGTATATATAACACGAATAGTCGTTATGTTAGTGTCATTTTGTACATTTTGTGACAATTCGGCGTTGTTTTTACTCTTGATTCCATTGATTGACGTTGAATCAAAAATTCCGTGTATTACATCCTTCACCATTTGATCGTTTATACAATGATGAATTTTATTAAACCCTTTCGTAAAAGGGTGAGCTAAAGCAAGCTGCTCTATATTTTCAAGCTTTGATATTAGGTAACGAATTCTAGATTCTACCCTGCCAGTCCTAATAATTACAATATATAAAACTTAAATAAAAAGAATGGATATCTTAATAGTTATCAATTACTAAAAATATTTACCATTTCAACTGTTTTTCGTAAGAATCGGATAAAACTATAATTTGTAGGTAATATCGATATTTTTCAAAAAAATTATGCTTTGCAAAAAGGTCAGACCATTTTCCTGTACCGATCATTATGTGATCCATAATTTCTGTAGCTGGATTTACAAATATATGAGTACATAAAATACGAAATCAAATAAAGCAAAGTTAAAATACCTCGCCTAAATTCTCTTTCCATTACTTTTTTAGTGAAATGTGTTACATTATGTGTTGCGCACGTTGAAGGGTAAGCAGGCGTAATTATTGGCATTAAGTGAAACTTATCATCATGATATATCTAGAAATTAATATGATTATAAGTATAGTAAAATCATTCGGTTTCAAATTGCATCGTAACAATAAATTATTTAACATTTCACATAAAACCATACCTTTGGATTCCATACTCTGAATTGAAGAGTGCTGTCCTCAATTTGTTTTAACAACACTGGGCTAGGCCACTGCCTATTATTTATTTGGAATTATAAATATGGTGTTTATAATGTGAGGAAAAGAATCAAACTTATGCTAACCATTGATATATAATTCTGAAAAATCGAGCAACGATCGCGCCAGCTATAGCATTTGGATATAATTGTGAGATTCGTGCAACCAAAATTGCCCATGCAATCCCACCAAAAAATCCCATAACGTTAGAATATATAGCGCGTCCTAGGAATTAAATGATTAATTATAATATTGTAAATAAACTGTAAATAATTCTAAAAGATTACTCTTTGCCCAAAATTTTATGCATCTCAGGGATGTGCGGAAAGCTGGAAGACTTGGAACAAGACGCAATATTTCATCTGCGTCACGAGAACCTAAAAAGTATCGAATAATAAATCTTTAGTGAATTAATCCTATCATAACTTGAACATAATTTTCGACACTTTAATCACCGTTTAAACTTCTGACGCATATTTCATCTAAGTTTTTTAAAAGAGAATTTTCTTTAATCTCGAGTTCATTGGGAATTTTGGCAAGATCTAATCTTGCAAAAACAAGATTAATCTATTTATTAAGATGAATATTATTAAGCTGTTTGGCAATGAATAGCACAACAATAATTTTTTATTTGTATTAAATGTAATTAATTAACTAGAATATCTTGAAATCTTAATTTTATAACAGGAACGTAAGCATCGATGACACTCTAAATAAAAGTAATGTTACGTACTAGTATCATATATGAGACTTATGTGTAGATATAAAGGACACTTACCGTTAGTTCGCTTACTTCAGCAAAATTGCTAAGGGCATTGGACATAAAATAAAAGAACTCATTCCGAGTTACATGTCTAGGAGCAACGCAAAGTATATCGATATCAGCACCTACGATTATTTAAAGATCGGTTATTCGCATAAATTATCAAGAAAACAAGTAATCGACAATAAACTCATACCAGCACCATAAACCCCCAGTCTGTATGAGCCGAAAGTAAAAACTTTCCCCTCAGCTTCTTTAGCATCGACTTCTGAAAACATTTTCTCCCGACTTATATTGTAAATAAGCTCTTTTACAAGTCTATCGAATTTATCTATAATTATTTCGCTATATATATATTTAAACATATTTTAGCTTTTTTAAATAAGAAATTAATATTTATCTTTTGCCATACCGTCGTCTTGTCTCTTCTTCACTCTCGAACGTTCCTTGTATTAAAAGTTCCTGAATTAATAAATCCGAGATACCGATTTCTCTAGGATTTGGGTAACTTAAAGAAGCAGGTTGCGTAACGCCGAGATATTGCGGTTGTCTATTAAAAAAATTGGGTTTGAATTTTTTTATATAGACTCAAAATCCGATATAATAATATTTATACCTGTTTAGAAGATCCATAAATTCTCTTTACAAAATTAAAAATTAAAGTGGTTACAATTATAATGATAAACGCTAGTTGTGAAATTAAATAGTGATCAGACCAAAAAAGGGTGGCATAACTAATAGGGAGGATCCCTAAAATTTTGGCCGGAATACATCGGAAGTAGAGCCGGCTAGAAAGTGAATACTGAGTTTTTTAAATCAACTAAATTCTATAAATTTTTAGAACAAAAAATAAGTAAATTTCTTTTTTTAGCTTTAAACAGAGTTCTCAATGATTACCTAACTAGATTCGATGAAAAATATTTAGGGTCATTTTTTAAACTACTGCAGCTAGTATGACTGAAGTTTATTTTAATTGGATATCACAAGTGCTAACGTTACAGAATTTCTTTATATCTTTAGAAGATAATCGCAAACTGAAAACTTTACTTACTACCTTACTGCATTAGGTTTAAAACTTTTATTACTGGCTATGTAATTTGAAAAGGAATAATGATTATAGTTAAAAGTCCGAGTTTAATACTTAAATATGCTTTTTTATCGTAGCGTGTTGAGTTAATAGGTTTTGATTTATAGATCGTATATTGTATTGATAAGTTTGGATTTATTAAGCATATGTTTTTTGGTCCAATTGATTTTTATAACAATTATTATGCAGCTTTTTTTATACTAACGATTAGTAAAATATTTTGGATATATACCGCTTAATAATAAATGGTTTTTTTTTGCAATTTTAAATGTTTCGATCCCTTAACTATTTATCTGTCTATTTTATTTATTGGATATTCAATATTTGAGGGATAATTGGCTTTAGTGATGGGACCTTCGAGTTTTTAGTTAATAATAAAAAAATTAATAACTAATTATTAATAGTTAGTAATAATTAATAAGTTCGGTCATTGTTAATAATTCCTATGCGATCACATTAAAAACTGCATATTAAACAATTGTATGCAAAAAAATCGTAATGAAATCAGGCTTTTCAACACGTAGATAAATTGACTTTTTGTTATTATAATGTTTTTATATAGTTTTAAATCAATTCACTAAGCCATACATTATTAAGTAGTTTTTAGTTAATAACTCGGCCAAATGTTAATAATTAATTATTAATTATTAATAATTTGAGAGGTCCCATCACTAATTGGATATAACAGAATTATTCATTAAATTATTCGAATTTATTTGACAATTATAAGTACTAAAGTAACTAACAATATAAATTTATCTGACAATTAAAAGTTCTAATGTAATCAACAATATAAATTAATTTGACAAAAGTTCTAATATAATTGACATTATAAATTTGTTTGATAATTATAAGTTTTAAAATATTCAAAAATATAAATTCATTTGTTTATATCTAAGTGTAAATAAAGTTTTTCTAAGTATAAAATATTAGGTGTGCAATGATTTATATCATGAAATAAAGAGTTCAGATTATGTGATTTGAAATGTATTACTGTCTGATGTGATAAATAAAAATTATGCAATTGTGCTATTATATAAGCAACTTTATACTTATTTATATTGTTATATATTTATATGACATGATAATTAAAATTGATGAAAAAATTTTTCTGCATTAGAAAAAAATTTATTATTATTAGATAAAAAACAAATTATTATTGTTATAAAAAAATATATATAACAAATTTAAATGATCCTATTGAATTTAATATTATTTTTTTTTAAGTAGTCATGTTCCTTTAAGATGTTTTTTCTAAGGTTTATTGATAAGTATACCAATATCTGAGATCTTTTTTTTTTCTAGATTCAAATTTGCTCAAAAACTTTTATATTTCTTGTAATAAAATTCTTTCTTTGCTTAAAAATATTTGTTTTTACTAAACTAATTATATTTATTTTATTGTTGATTAACTATTTATATAATGATTCTATTTTTTAATTATTTATTTTTTTTATTTTATTTTATTTTTTTTTAAATATTAAGGTAAGTACTTGTAACCCAGAATTTTATTGATAGTATATTTGGCTAATGGTTGCATTACAACTACAGAATAAGTGTACAACTAGTCACTCATACAACTTTAGTTATTGTCTAATTTAAGTAGTCTACCCAAAGATTCTACACTAGCTGCCATACCTGGAACCTGCTTGTAGGTTTCTTATTTAACCACTTTAGTTTCTATATCTACCCACCTACCTCTGCCTACCAACAATCTTGACTAATGTTGATAAAATATGTCATGACTACTAAGTCTTTAAAGCAGTTCAAACAGTTTTTTAGAACTTTTGATCTTGTACTAAACCTTCTAGAATCTTTTGTATTCTATTCTTACAGCTGACTCAGTATTGCTATAGTCAAGACCAACACTGGTGGTTAGAGTGTATTATTAAACTACTATGTTCTTATAGAGTTTACTTCAACCCTAATACTAACTTCACAATATATTTCTATTATTTTGATATTCAATTTAAGTTTTATCAAGCTATCATTTCAGATAACCTAAAAAGGTAGGCCATAACTATACTTCTAGTTTACATATTTGCCAGCATATATCCTTTTTCTCTGAAATTCAGAAATTCTGGCAACCTGGTTGGTTCATCAAGTCTTACCTCAAAGATCAACACATTTGCCTAGTTTTACAAGTTCTAGCTCTATTTCATAGGTTTAGTCTTTACAGTAGCATTATTGAAAGTTTGGATTATCTTTTTATTCTGGTCTTCCAAATAGGCCTATTTGGTTTTCATAATTTATACAACCTAAGGACTTATCTTGGATTCACATTACCTGGTACTGGTTTGTGTTTCTTCATATAATGTTATATAAGTGCCTAGACCTTTTAGTTATACTAGTATAATATGAATTACAGATATCTAATTTTAACAATCATAGAAAACAGTTAACTATAATACAGAAAGAATTGCAAATTTTTACCATCACTGAGATTTGAACTCTAGATCTGCCATTTGGGAGTTAACAACCTATCTACTTTACTAGGTCACCACATTTCTTATTTCTTTTAAAATTATTAATATTATGTATTATTATATTTAAGTTAGTTTTTTCTTTATTTTTATTTCTTTTTTAGTCTTTTCAATTATTGTTTCTTAGAATTTTTTTTTTATTATTCAATATACTTAAAAATTATTTTATCTAATTAGTTTAGTTTAAGTTACATTTATTTTCTCTTTAGTTGTAAAAATAATTATTGTAGTTCTTCTTTGATTACTGTTTCTGTTTGATGAAATATAATCTGACTTTGCTTTTTTACTTCTTTAATATTGCAGTAATAGTACTTCTAATATGCTTTTAAAAGTTCTGATAGTTTTTCTATATATTAGCTCTAATAATTTCTTTTTTTATAGTCTTTATTATCTTTTATTATTCTTCTAGTTTGTTATTATTTATTAGTTGATCAGAATATGTTTTTATCTTTGTATTTATTTGTTTTGATTATTGTCAATACTTTATACTTTAATCTTTTGATTCTGACTATGTAAATCTTCTTAATTCTTCTACAAATATAGTTTAATTCTATTTAATTTATATTTACTAGTAATCAAAATTACAACAAAGACAGTTAATACTTATTTTTTTTGCTAAAGTAATTATCTCTTTTTATATTTTTAAATAACTACTTATTTTAATATTAAAAATTCTTAAAAATACAGAATTATAATTTATCTATAAGCTTAGAAACTACTTTAATACAAATTTAAAATTAAATTTTATTTTCTTAAAAAATTCAAAAATGATCTTTTTTTTAATCTAAAACTCTTTAAAATCAAAACTAAAACTAAAGAAAGCCTATTCTATACTAAAACTCTTAGTTAAGATACTTTTTTAGCTACTTATTCTTACAATTCTTTTTAATATAATCTTCTGTAGAACTCATAAATATGGTTACTACTTCTGAAATTATGATGTTTTTTATTGAACATAGCCTATTTCTAGAAGAGAATAATATAAATAGATAGGTAATTAAGTCTATTTACACAGAGAACTAGATTAATAATAATCAGATCCAATGCACAGAACAAGTTATAAAATCTTTTGCAGCTATGCAAGTTAAACATATAGTGACTTTACAAAAGATAATTTACTTTTCTTAAATACCATCTTATTTAACTCTTTTGAGAAATATAAACTAGGCATTACTTTTAAACTATATCTAATGATTTTATAGTTTTTTAACATTATCTAATTAGTAAAATTGTTATCCAACATAATATTGAACTTTATATAAACTCTACTATCTTTTAACTAAAACAAATTAATTATTATTATCTTAATTCCTGCTACAATAAGTTTCTTCAATATTACAAATTACTTTTTCTTTTAACATCACAATATATATTTATATTTTATTTATATATTTCTTAATTTATTTTTGTTAACAACTATTATAAAAAATTAGGTTTAATATTTTTTAAATATAATATAAGTAAAGCTATTTTTATCTTTTTTATGAACCCAAACTTTTGTCTAAATATTTTTTTTACTATTATGACTCTTTGCAATAAACTTTTCAGGTTATATACTATTAAGCTTCTTCTCTAATATATTAGTTTTTTCTATATTATTATATCTAAATAGTTTGTTTCTTTTTACCTATAATAATCTATTACAAACAAACTTCAAACTACTTAATTTATCAATCTGCATATATAATATATAAAATTTTAATAAAGATTTAAAACAACAAATCTGAAAAGACTTCTGTTTTTTCAATAATCTCAAAATTATTAATATTATAGAAACTAAAATAGCTGCAAATATTCTATATCTAAACTTTAAAAATCCAAATACTTTATTTATCTCTAGTTTTGTATAAATAATCCTAAAGCTAATACTGCTATTATGATTTATAAGTTCATTAAATGCCATATTTACAAAATTTTATTTTTTACAGAATATGCTATTACAGTAAATCTTTTCTTTAAATATGACTTCAAATTTAAAATTATCTTAATCTACTGTAATTCAGAATTTGACAAGTTTATTACTAAACTAATTCAACTCTTGCATAATCTATAATGATTTGGTCAAAATAGATGTATTAAATTTGGCTAGTAGTTTATCTATAGATAAGTACTAATCTTCTTTTCTAAGTCTTTTCTTCAACCTATTCTTTTATTAACTTTTTGCCTTTTCTTATCTACTCTTGTATGCCTTTAACTTAGGATTAAAATACATTAAATTAAAGTTAAAGTTATTTTTTTTATTTAATAGTTTAGTAATATATCTTACAACAAATAATCAAATTGCAATTTAGTAGGTTACAAATAGACAAATGATATAAATAATAAGGAGTTTTAACAATTATTTTTAGTTAATATAGAATAGTACTTTTATATTTATTAGAATTAAATAGTTAGTTTTATATATGCAGATATATTTACTTAAAGGTATTGCTTGTTTTAGAAAAAAAATAATTATTTAGAACTTGTCATTCTTTTATCCTAGGCAAAAATATTCTTTATTTATAATAAATATATATATTTTTTTTTAAATGTTAAGGTGAGTATAAGTGACTCAGGATTTTACTGATAGTATAAGTTGGCCAGCACCTGTACATGTATAGACGCAGAGGCAATTACAGAAAGAGTATACAACTAACTACTCATACAACTTTAGTCATTATCTAATTTAAGTAGTCCACCCAAAGGTTCTACACTAGTTGCTATATCTAGAACCCACTTGTAGATTCTCTATTTAAACACTCTGATCCTGCATCCACTACATCCTACCAGTAACTCTGGTAAACTGGTGAAGATATGTCATAGTCACTAAGTTATGTTTAACTTTGTACTAAACCTACTAGTACATTCTGTATCTCATACTTACAGCTCACCTAGTCACGATCTGGCCTAAACCATTACTTGCAGTCAGGGCTAACC
>CAJVQA010006864.1:0-14418 GCA_910591915.1 Cetraspora pellucida | reverse complement strand
AATAAGTTAGATTTAAAAGGATCTTAGCTCAAAGTTACATAGTAAATTTATATGTTTTTTTAAAAATTTTAATTATAGACAACATTTTGACTCATTTTAAAAGGACATGTCCTGTATCTGCTAATACTAATTTACCAAAGCTTAATTACAAAATTAGTTGTATACAAAAAAATCATTTATGTAATTCAAGCTTATAATAATTATATAATTGCTTGTTTAAATTTTGATACTTTTTCAAAGATGTTAAGTAAATATATATTAATAATTATAAGACAATAGAAAAATTGAATTGTATGTTATATACTAGAAAAATTGAATAGAAAAAGATCAGAAATATATATAATGATGAACTGCCAAGTATATCAAAAAAGTGAAAAGGAAACTCAAACACATTTGACAAGCTGCATTAAACAAAAAAGCTTGTGAAAGAGAATCCAAAAGATAGCAATAACAACAACTTAGAACAGTCTTAAAAAAAATAAAAGAGTTAGAATTTTGTCTCTAGTATTATATAAGGTACTGTTTGAGAAAACAGAAACAGAAAAAATTACTAATAGAATGACTTTAATAAAAGAACTAACAATGAATGAGATTAGAAAAGGATCAGTCAGATTCTAGATAAACAGATAATACAGAAATACATAGATATAGTAACAAGAACAGTATAGAATATATTCTATAACTAAGTATAGAGAGTTCGATATAGAAAAGTATAATAATAGAAAATGAAGGTTAATATAACAAGCAAAATGAAAAAAAGATGCTTAAGTTAAAAGAAGATCAGAGAAAAAAAAAAAATAAGATAACAAAAAAAAAAGAAAAAAAAAAAGAAAGTAAAAAAAATGAACTGAATAAAAAATGAAGCTTAGAAGACAATTGATATGCTTGTCACAAAAAAGAGAAAACCTTTTTGATATGGTTTTAAGTAGTTAAATAAGCAGTTTATCTTTAACTGAGATAATGCAGCAGGTTGTATTTAGATACTAATAAGGTGACTGAGTGATGCTAGACTTGAGTATTGAGAAATTTTATATAATTATAAATGTAAATAGTTTTAAGAATCTTAATAAAATACTAGTATAACTGTTTAAGATTAAAAAAAAAAATTTATATATTATAGTTATAAACTTTTCTTATAAATAATTTTAGTAAGGTGTGATGCTCTAGTGAAGTGGTCAGGTTGTCAATCTTTCAAGTGGTAGGTTGGATATTCAAATCTCATTAATGACAAAAATTTAGATAATTACCTATATAATATTTGTATTATAGTAATTATTATTAATGATTAGGTTAGGATATCTGTAATAGTAGTTGCACTAGCATGATAGGCAGGTTATGAGGCATTTGTGTAAGTATGATATTATACAGAGAAATGCAAACCAACAAATTGAGTAATGCAAATACTAGATAAGTCCTTGTAGTTATATAAATCTGTTGAAATTGGGTAACAAAAAGTTCATTTGAGAAGATCTGAATAAAGAGGTAGCTAAATCTTCAACAGCTCTACTGTAAAGGCTAGCCTGTAGGGGTTTGCAAATGCCCATGCCAGGCACATCAGCACTATGCCAGGCACTAATGCCATTGGTCGTGCTGATGCCAATTTCTAAAAAGTGCTTGGCATTTTTGGGCCAGGAACCAGATGTCAAGATCTATATTTATGTCTGTGTCACATAAATTTAGGCATGTTTTTATGTATATAGTAGCCCAATACAAATAACAAATTTTATATATTAAATAAAAAAATACTATAAAAGTGCATAAAAAGACTCAGGTCATTTATTCCACCAATTTTTAAACCCTTTAATAGACTTTAGGTTTAGTATACTAAGCAGTTTGGCTTTTTGAAAAAAAAGCTATAGGTATTTAATTAATATTTTCTAGGCATAATTTATGATAAACTTACTATTTTAGGATTATACACACTCTTATAGTACTTATAAAATTATATAAAAAACAGATTCAAAAAATTTTGAACATTGCTGTAAATATATATGTTCAATTTATACTTAAAATTGAACTTCGATTTTTATATTGAAATTTAATTTCCCAAAAACCTTGACTAAAATTTATATTACTAGTGTTAATCTGCAGTTTCACTACAAAAAATCTACTTAGAAATATATAATTTAAGTTATTGCATTGGGGCTAGAGTCACAGTGTGGTATAGTTCCTATTGTGTAATTTCATAAATCAATAAATGTTAAATTGTGTTAAATTAATCCAAACAAAAATAATACATATATATATATATATAAGAAATCCAGATGCTATTGAGAAAATCGAGATTAACAAGAAACATAAAGATAAAATAGGGCACAATTGTTCTCCAAAAAGAAAAATTAAATAAGGTATATATGTACATACATACATATGTATGTATAACAAAATAATCATATAATAATAGTGATCACCAAAAGTACAAGTCTTATATATTATATGCATATAATAATATGTACATATGTACATAATTATTGATATTGAGTAATTTATTGTGTATAATTATTTACTGCATATTATAGACTTTATAGACTTTATATAATCAACAATATAAAAAAAATTTTTTTAATATTTTATATTTTAAGCTAGCTTTATTAATTTTATAAAACTTGCAAAATTTCATAATATACAAATTTATATATAGTAAATTGCTTGTAATTATTTTATTCCTGGAAAATCATTGAGAAGACTAAATTCATTTTGACTCTCTAAAAACTATGAATGCATAAGTATTATAGAAGAGACTGTTTTTTCATTTAGACTCACCCTATCACTAGTGACTATAAAGTCTGCTCTTGAAAAAGCCTATTCACTTGCAATATTTAAGGGCTGAATACAAAGGTAATCATATGCCATCTTACTAAGAATTGGAAATCTTTTTGATAATGATTTTCAGCAAGCAAGTCCATTATTTTCATTTTCATTTTTAGTCTTTTCAGAAGGTTTTCTTTTATATAACATTAATTCATAACCAATTGTATTAGTTTCATAGGAAGGTTTTTTTAATATTTGCCTTTTAGGAAATAATGAATTAGATGTATAATTGTTTTAATTAATTTTAACAACTTCAATTAAGAATGATTGTATATCAGTATTTATATATCTTGCTCCATATTTGATTATATTTTGTCGAATGCTTTCAATATATTGTTCAGCAGCAAATTCACTATATTTATTGACCTCGATTAATATTGCTTTCAAATGTTCTATCTTGTATCTCAGATTAAGCATATGTGCGATTATAATATGATCAATTATTTTATTTCAGTATTTATTAAATTTTTTTGTTATTAACTGTATTGCATTATTATTATATCTAACCTTATGAATATGTTATAAAATTTCTAATATTACTGTTAGTGCATCAGATATCGAATTTGATCTGTTCTTTGAAAGAACTAAGATAGCAATTTCGAATAGTTTAAGAAGTTGACATATTGATTCAAGCTCTATTAATTCCTTTTGTTCTAAACAAGGTAACATTGATAATTCTTTTAAACACATTTCACTAATTGCTAAATGCAAAAAAATATATCTTTAAAATATTGCTAATGCCAAATTCTACTAAGTATTGATTTCAAGAATTAGATATAAGAAATTTATTCGAGCAACATGACAATATGAATCTAATAATTCCAACTGCCCACTAGCCAAGGGATTTGCCAAATATTTTATTATATTATGTACCTTTTTATGAAGTTCACTTATCTTTGTTAATCTAGCTTTAATGATTAAATTTAAAATATAACACATATACCCAATTGATATAATATTGTTATTAGGTAATTTACTTTAAATAATTTGGCTTATGGCCTTGTTAGTAGTGGTATTATCCATAGTAATAGCAAAAACTTTTTCTTTAATATTATAATTTTTTAATATTTCAATTATTACAGATGTTATATTATTAGCTATCTGTCCCAATTTTTGAAAGCTTAAAATAATATTAGCTATTTTTCAACCATGACTTATCCATAATGCTGTGACAACTATATAATGACATCTATGAACAGTTGAATGCCAACTACTGCAGGTCAAAGAAATTTTATTTGAAGTTTTTACTAAAATATCTTTGATGAATTCTAATCTTGTATTAAATAAATTGCCAGATAAATGTTACAATACTGTTGTTGAATGTGGAATTTTATAAGAATAAGTTATACGATAAAGTTTTCTTGCCATTTTGTGAAATAATGGATTATCTACAATATTAAATGATATTCTTGTCCCGATAATTAAATCAACTAACGAACTATCCATATTTTCTTTTGTTACGGGTTTAGTTTCATTATCTTGATTATATGAAGAATTGCTAGAACAAAATAAGGTATGATTTTTTAGGTGTGACTTGCTTATAGAATATGAATATACTTTGTCTTGACAGTATTGACATCTCCACGATTTTTTATTATTATGCATTACTTCTATCTAATGATCTTTGGTTTTATAGTTACTATTTAATTCTATTCTACTATCATTTTGCAAGATATCAGAACTAGAATCATTTTGTATTAAGGTATTTGAAGTGGAATCACTTTGTAATAAGTTATCCAAAACAAGATTATCAAAGTATATATCATCTATTAGAATGATAATATTGATGAAAAATGAACTAAAAGGTAAGAATAATAATATTTAGAAAAATAAATTGATATAAGATGAGAAATGTATGATCTAAAAGATAGTATTTGAGAGAATTTAAAATTTGAATGCTTTATTAATAATAAAATTTTTATTTTTTATAAAGTACAATTACAAATTCTAATGTTATAATTTTTACTTCATGTTCTAATAGAAAATAAAACAATTTGATCAAATATTACATATTTGTTTTACATAAATTACTTCATTTTTTATGCTTTAATAAAATGAACAAGAAATTTCAATTAATAATTCTAGTTTTTATTTTTTTACATCTATAAATTATATCAGTTTTTTGTGATTACTAATTTAGCTTTACATCATTTTTTATGCACTAAAAGAAATGAACTAATATTAATTTTGTACATCAAATTGGTTCTTGCTCTAGATAACTGAGGTACCTCTAATGTCAATTATTAGATGAGGTGCGTAACCTGTTAATTGATCACCAGAGGTGCTTTTAAGGCAAGCATATTAATATCTATATAATTTTTTATATAGGTTACATTAGGTGTAATATGATATTTTTAAAAGATCAATACAGTAATGCAAATTGTCTAAAAAAATGCTAATAAAAAGGTTGTTGCTTCAAAATAACACTAATTATAACCCTAATACTAAAATAAATTTTACAAAATATTGGAATATTGGAACAAATATAATGTTTACTCGAACATATTAAATATATGATTCTGACAAAATATTGTGTAAAGACTTTCAATTTAAAATGGGTATGTATAGAAAAGATTCCATCTGACATGAAGAAGGGTTAACTCTATTTTCTGTGGCCTAGCTAGATAACATATAATACTTATTGCAATTATGTAAAATTAAACATTCTACTTAAGATCTTAATTTTTGGAAGTTAAATCATTGTTGTATAACTGATTAAACATGTATATAACTAATTCATTATAAATTTGTAAAGTTTATCGAGTAAATGTTTATTTATGCAAGCTATTAATATTTGTAGCTTCGCTTTGCTATAAAATTTGAATTTGTTATATTATCAATACTAGGAATTCTTTATTATCAGAAGATGTGCTTTATTTATTTCAAAATATACAGTTTATATAAAATATTAAACAAAATCATGTCTCAGATTAATTTTGAATAAATAATCATAGTTGCTTCTGAGATGCCTCAGATAACAATTAAGGCACCTTGGGTCAAGCTATCTAGCAATTAACTTCTGAGATACCTTAGTTATCATCTAAGACAAGAACCAATCTGAGGCATAACATTAATATTCATTTCAATTAATTATTAATTTTATATAGTATTGATTTTATATACTGATAAAAAAAATAAGACAATATTGATCTAATTCATATTATCTATATTATTATGATATGTTATATATAGCTAATATTATTCTTTTACACCTCTGATTAATTAAAATATTTATAGATATGAATAATTTTAATAGAATGTATCAAGTTGGATATTGACAAAGAAATTTATATATACAAGCAAAAGTGGAATCCACTGATGCCTTTGTTAAATTCTTTAATATATTGTCAAACAATATCTGTTAGATTATATGTTCATAATTATATATAACAATTTGGATTACAAAGGTTTCAAACACTTGAATATATTAATTTAATACTATCAATGTTAACTTGAATGATAATTTTTTATTTAATTTGTTATTAATAACTTTGATATAAATTTAGCAAGTTATGTAAGTATCAAGTATTAATATTAGGCACTAGTGCCAGACATGTGCCAGACAAGTAATATCAAATATTAGTATATGCCAAGTACTAATATTAGTGCCAATGCTTAAAAAAGTGCCTGGCATATTTTAGTCTAGCACAAAGTGCATTTTTGTTTCATGTCTGGCACCATAAATTTTTTATTAAGCACAAGGCAAGTGCTGGGTTTGCAGATTCTTACTAGTCTAAAAAAACAGATACCAAGGTCATAGTACCCGATTATAGTAGCCGAATAGGCAAGAACCTTCAGGTTGGAAGTCTCAGAGGTACCACCAACCAGGTTGCCAGAATGAACCAAATGAAAAGGATATTGGGCTGATCTAATATACTGATGGACTAGTTGTAGTTCTACATGGGCTATCTGAATTGGAGTTTGGTAAAAAGGCAAGTAAAAAGACAGAAGTATACTAAAGTATCAGGATTATGCTGTAAAATAAATGCTGGAGTTTAAGTGAACTCTACAAGGGCATAACAGTTTAATGGTTAGCCCTAACCGCAAGTGTTAGTTCTGCCATAGTAATACCTAGATCAGCTGTAAAAATAAATACAGAAGGCTCTGAGAAGTTTACCTCAAGAATAAATTAGTTCTAAAGTTGAAATGATAATCTAGGCATTTGGATATGACTAGTGAGTTAACACAGGTTACAGATTTAGAGTGTTTAAAGTGAAACACCCAAGTAGAGATGTTAAATACAGCAATTGGTAATAAACCTTCAGATGGACTTCTTAAATAGGTAATATAGAAAAGTTACATGTGTAACCAATTGTACTCTCTTCTGTAGTAGTTCATTGAACCACAATACTGATAAGTAATTAATAAAAGTCAAAAAACCAAAGAGGTTATCTTAATACCAAAAAAAATAATAATAATAAATAAATAATTTTAGTAATTACATTTGAATGTTTTTAAAATTTTAATATTTAGAGTATTAAATTATGAAGATAATATAATAAAAGTGTTATGAAACCAAATTTTTGTATTTAAAAACAAAATTTTTTTTTGTTTAACTTACTGAATTTAGTTTTGTAATAATTACTTTTACTTATTTATTTTAAACCATTTTTATAAACAAACATATTTGTTATTTATTAATAAATATATATTGTTTGTTGCAAAATATATATTTGATTTTTATTTACTAGTAAAATAATATACAGTTTAACTTTTTTAATTTTGTTAAATTTAATGAATTATAATATTTAAAATTATTATTATAATAATAATAGTAAAACCTATTATGCTTAAAGTGAATGATAAGTTTGAGTTTTTAGAAAAATTTGAAGATGCTGTTAACTTTGCAGCCAAAATTAATAAATTTGATTTTTTAAAAAAGATAATAATTGTCGCGGATTATAGTGAGATTAGATTATGGTGAGATCCATGTGACTTGATCATGCAGATCGTATTATGTGATATGCAATGCTATTCCTGTAATTTCTGATGGTTTTTATTAGTTTTTTATTTCCTATTAAAAATTACTGCTACATGAACTTTTTATATAGGTTTACAATAGAAAATTTAATTGAATTAAAACAAGTCAAAATTTTTTAAAATTTCGCCAGATTGTTTTGTAAAAATATAGCTTTTATAAAAACATTTGAGATCAAGTAAGATCAATTTTGCCACCAACTTTTATTAGAAGTGATTCTGACAATGCTAGTATATAACACAAAGAAATTACATTAAATTTTTGGCATTTTAAAATGAAATAGCTAATAAAAATCTACAGTTTTTTTGATTAAAAGTTTCTAATTTCATGTGAGCAAGCTATAAAGTGTTAAATATGTATCAATTGGTCAATCAGTTTTACAAAAAAACCATAAGAGGTTAATCTTTAGTTTTAACCAATCAAATTTTGTTATTTAGCCAATAAAAACCAACTTCCATTATGCTGTATCTGATAAAATGTTTTGTTCCTGTACATACGCCTGTGTTTGAAATATTTTTCCAACCACACTGGAAGAATTAGTGGAAGGTTTACTTAAACCCAATTAATACAGTCATTTAAACTTTTATAAAAATACCACTGCGAAAAAAAAAAAAAAAAAAAAAATGGAAAAAAAACAAAGCCAAAAGAACCCGAAAGCATTTACTGTACAACGCTTACATGCACAAGAAGCAATTCTAAACATAAAACTAGTAAAAAAAAAAAAAAAAACCTCCTGTTGCCCAAGAACCCGAAAACATCAAGATTCAGAAACCTGAAAACACCCAAGAACCTAAGCGCTCACCATTTAACAAGTGTTGTACCACTACCAACCCATAAAAAAAAAAAAATCTAACTCTAAAAAACCAACAAAAGCCCTAACCCTAAAAAAAAAAAAAAAAAGCCCTAACCATAAACAAAGCCTTTCTAATTAAGCATGCTGTTAATTTCAAAGATTCCTAAAACAATAGGGGAATATCAAGAAATTGTCAACTTTCTTCTGTTAAAAACCATACCTGATGATATCCAACAGCATCCAAAAAAAAATTCAACTTTATTCGTCACTGCAAAATTCTTGAAGTCAACGAAAATAATTTTTTGTATCTTAAGCCAGTTGTTAAGAATGGTGTAGTTAAGTCGGAAAAATGCTGTATCATCCCCAAATATGATGCAGAAATGCGTGCTCTGATTTTTGCACATTTTTATGACCAAGTGAATCATCGTGAATATCATAAGACTTTTTCTGCGATTTCAGAGAGACATGTCGGAATCACCTAGGAAGAAGTAAAGGCATATATAAATGAATGTCCAGCTTGTGTTATAACCACCTCTATTAAAGAAAAAACTGATATAATACCTGTAATATCAACAGCACCGTGGCAGCATATTCAAATCGACTTGGTCAATTTTCATGATTTTGGTGAAATGAATGACGATTTTTTATAGTTGCTTACATGTGTATGCATATTTTCTAAGTTTCTTGTTGCTGTCCCCATGAAAAATAAAGAAGCAAGTACAGTTGCAACACATCTTATTAAAGATGTTTTTAAGATTCTTGGGCCGCCTGTAATCCTTCAAAGTGATAATGATAAGGAATTCGTTGCAGGAATTATCACTCAAATATATAGGGCTCTAAATATTACAATTAGGCATGGTCAGCCTCGTCACCCCCAGTCGCAAGGTCAAATTGAGTAACTTAACCAAACTATGGGCTGTGGTTTTACTAAGTTGCTTTGGGATGAAAATAGCCAACTGCAAAGAAAAGACTGGATTAATATAATCGATGTATTTGTTACATCATATAATTCGACCGTCCACAGAGCACATGGCTATACACAATATGCAGCAATTTTTGGATGGAAGATGCATTGCGTTTACGATACTTTCAATATAGTCGGTTTGTATAATTTGTTTATTCTTGATACTATAACTAGAATTTGGTTTAGTGTTTTTTAGGATTAGAGTACTTTAACTAGAAGTTAGTTTGTTTGTCATAGTTAAGTTTGAATTTGGATTAGAAATTAGTTTGATATTAGAGTTATGGTACTTTTTTAGAATTACTAAACATATAAGTTGTCTTGTTATAGCAGGTATACCTAATGAATATGTCTCTGAAACTACCAACATTGCCTCTGAAACCACCACCACTGTTTTTGAAACCACCACCACTGTCTTTGAAACCACCACTACTTCTGAAATTACCATCGTCTCTGAAACCACCACCACTTCTGAAACTACTACCGCCTCTGAAACCACCACCTCTGAAATCACTACCACTACCGCATCTAAAACCATCATCGCCCCTGAAGCTATCACCTCTGAAGCTGCTATGGAACAACATATTTCACAAATATTGGAAATTCAAAAATCCATAAATACTTCACTTGAAAAATACTGTGCAAATATATACCGACAGAAGAGCATCTATAAAAAAAAACAGCAAACAATATGATCGAAGCCAGAACTGCAGTTGCCATTGCACCAGATCACGATATGAATCAACAAACACGAAAGAGAAAATTGCAGCCTACCTATTCCTAGCAAGGTGTTTTTAAGTCACTCATGTCCAATAATCATACTGTGATTATTGAATTAAATAGCAAGAATACATGGGTTCCTATTAAATAGGTCAAGCCTATATGAAAAAGGTCATAATTTTGAGAGGTTATTCTTTTTTTTTAGTTAGATTTTTTTTTTTTAGCTAGAGTTTTTTTTTTTTTTAAGATTTTTTTAGTTAGATTTTTTTTTTTTAAGATTTTTTTTTTAGTTGAATTTTTTTTTTTTGCTAGATTTTTTTTGATTTTTTTTTATTATCAGTTATAAAAAAATTTTTTTATTTTTAAGTTTTTTTGTGTAAAAATTTTTTTATTCATGCTCCCTTATAATAAAATGGTTTATGAAGTTAGTACATATACAATGTATAGATTGGGGTTTAGAGAATATAGGTAGTAATATCAACTTTTGCGAAGAAAACTTTGTATCAATGCACAGTAGACATTTCATATGTTAATTTTTGGGTTAAGCGTTGCACATTGAAATTTAATTGGTCATAGAATTTTTTAGAATAGTATGTAGTGGTAGCCTAAAATTTTCTTAATCATTTAACTGTTTAATTCGGCTAGCATTAAGATAATCCTGACCTATAATCAACATAGTTCAGCCCGGCATTATAGAAAAATTTTTATACAGTTAAACGATTTCAATTTCTAGTACCAACCAAAACCAAAAAATTTTTAGATTAGTTTCACTATAGCACTAGCACTAGTGAATCAAATTTCTGCTAGATAGCATATATTACACGAGATTCAGAAATTACAGGAATGGCATCACATATCACATGATACAATCTGCATAATCAAGTCACACAGATCTCACCATAATCTAATCTCATCATAATCTGCGACAATAATTTTATTTGTATAATAGAAAATTATTTTTTATTATCTTATAATATACTAAAAGTAAAGAATAATATAATATCTAAAATATTACTAATATACTTAAAAAAAAAAAATACTAGATATAATAATTGTTCTACTTATATCAATTATTGTAAAAAAAATTACATAAATACAGATTTACTAAATATTAAATAAAATAAATTGTTACAAAAGTGATGCTTAAGCATAATTATTTCTTGGTAGTTAAATGAAATTGTAGTTTTTTTTTAGTATTATATAATAAATTTAAATTAAAAGAATCTTATACAACAGCTATATGATGTTAATACTTCTATTTATATTATTATATTAGCAGTTAATAAATTTATTAATAATAAGATTATTATTATCAAAAATGCTATAAATAAATATGCTCAAATTAAGAGTATGGCAACTTAGTGAAGTGAATAAGTTGTTATCTTCTTAAGTAGTAGATTGTAAGTTCAAAACCTACTGATGGCAAAATTTGAATAATCACTTATATAATATATAGATAGTATTATAATGATAGCATTTTGTTGATTAGTTGGAATAGGATACCTGTAACTATGATCATACTAGCATAACTGACAGGTCTAGGGCATTTGTATAATCTTAGTTACATAGAAAAATACAAACTGGTACTGGGTAGTGCAAACTTAAAATAAGTTCTTAGGCTATATAAATTCATAAAACTAAAAAGCCAAAGCATACTTAGAAATTTGAAGCAGAAAGGTAATACAGATCTTTAACAGTACTACTGTAAAGACTAGATCTAGGAAATAAATACCAATGTGGAGAAATCAGATAGGCAAGAACTTCAGATAAGAAGTATCATCAATCAGGTTGCCAAATTTTGAATCAAAGAAAAAGAATATTAAGCCAGCCTCAATAAACCAAGAACAGATCACAGTTCTTTTAAGCTATTTGGATTAGAAGTCTAAAGTCAAAGCAGAAATATACTAAAAGTACTAGGAATATGCTATAAAGTTAGTGCCAGGGTCTGAATGAACTCAGTAAGAATAGCTCTTGTTAGTGTTCTAAAAGTAGGTAGATAGTTAACAATGAAGGACTCTCTGTGCCTTACTGGCAGATAATGTATTCTAAAATATGTAATAGTCTAGGAACTAGTACAAAAAGGTTAGGTACTATACTGCTCAGATAATATACTAATTAGATATATATAAAAGGTTAGTTGGAGTTACATCATAATAGAGCAAATGATCAAAAGGTTTAAATAAATAATCATCTAATAGGTTATAGATATAGCATCTAGTATAAAATCTTAGGATAAACTACTTAAATAGGCAACTAAAAGTTGTATGTATGACTAGTTGTACTCTTATTTTTGTAAAAATAGTTATAATAACTAACTTAATAAAAGTTAATAAAGTATTGTTACAAAGTATGATCTTTAACAAAAAAAAAAAATATATGCTCAAATTAGATTTGTTCTAAATAAGAGCCTTAATAATGATTCTATACAAAAATTTTTAAGATTTCTTAAAGAATATAACTATATAATTGTATTTTCAAAATTAGAAAAAAGATATTTAACACATCTTTTTTTTTCTTATATTAAAGTAGCAAAATGCATTGCTAAATGTTCTAAGATTCTTATTATAAATTCTATATATAGAACTAATATTTATAAATAACTACTTGTTAGTATTATTAGCATTAATAATATTAGTAATAATAATAGAACTTTGATATTTTACCAAATTGTAATAATATAGATTAAAAATAAAAATGAAACATTATATACATATAGTTTTTACAAACACTTCATAATAAAATTTATGATGTCTATGATTGTTTACTAAATGTTTTTATGTTTAATAGAAATCAGGCATTAAGAAATAACTTTTTTAAAATATTTTTAAAGTCTAATAAAATGTTGTGTTTGAAATAAAATTTAAAAATTAATTGTTATTCTTTAATCTGTAAGCTTTTTTGTTAAAAATATACTTATGATCTACATTTTTTCAATTTTAAAATATTTAAATAAAATTTTATTTGATAATATTTGAAAATAAGGATTATAGGTGTGGTGACTTAGTGAAGTGAATAAGTTGTCAACCCCCCAAGTGGTAGGTTGGAAGTTCAAAACCTACTGACGATAAAAATTTGGAAAACTACCTATATTATATCAGTGTATACAAGCATCTGTGCAATGCTAAAGTTACACAGAGGAATGCAAACTGGCATTGGGCGGTGCAAATACAAGATAAGTCCTTGAAACCAGTAATATGACAATGGCTATCTATCGATCAGTTGGGATCAGTACCTGTAACACAGTCATACCAGATAATTGGCAGGTTATAGGGCATCTGTGGCTATATAAATCCATAAACTGGGATAACTGAAGCCTACTTGGGAAGATCAGAGTAGAGAGGTAACACAGATCTTCAACAGTACTACTGTAAAGGCTAGACTTAGGAAACAGATATCAATATAAAAGAAATTGGATGGGCAAGAACCTCAGATGAGGGGTACTACCAACCAGGCTATCGGAAGTTTTGAACTAGAGGAAAAGGACCTTAGAGGCAGACCCTGGGTACTAGGGACAGGTCACAGTCCTATTGGACTATCTGAATTGGGAGTTTGAGATTGAAAACAGGTGTATACTAAAGTACTAGGGATATGCTATGAAGTCAGTGCTAGGGTCTGGATGAACTCTGCAAGGACAAGCCCTGTTAGCAAAGATTAAATGTGGATAGTTAGTTAGCAGAGGGGCCTCATGGAGTCCTATAATCAGGTGACGTACTCTGAAATGTGTAACAGCCTGACAAACATACAGACAGGGAGGTCAAGATTAGGTTAGACAGCATCTATTAGATGTACGAAAGCTTGTGCTGCTATTTGCTAGTGTAGTATAGAGGTAACCTTGTACAAGTTATGTAATTATAATTGAATTCACAATAAAGGCAGTAGTCACTATAACTAAAAGGCTTTAGCGTAAGCAAAAATAAAAAATAAAAAAAAAATAAGAATTATATTATAGCAGTATTTAATTTTATATTATAAGAAAAAATTATAATTACTTATAAGCTAAAAATAGACAAATTTAGAAAAAATTTTTAATTAGAAAACTTATTTACAAATTTTTGGTAAACTCTTTAAATATATATATTTTTTTTTCCTTCACTTGAGCAGTCTTGCTGGTCACCTTTATTATGTATTTTTGTATTACATACCTACAAATTATTT
>CAJVQA010006863.1:0-14418 GCA_910591915.1 Cetraspora pellucida | reverse complement strand
TAAAAAAGATATGATTATATATTTTTTATAGTTTTGAATATTTTTATTTAAAAATTAAAATAGGTTATCTTAATAAAATTTAAGTAATTTAGATTTGTTTTTTTGTCCAAAATTGTCCACAATTGTTTACAATTTGTTTAAAGCTATCTCATAACAACACTGAGTATAAGTACAGTAGCCAACAAAAATAACATCTGATTTTTGATCCAAAAATAAAATTTTTATTTATTTAATTTTGGCTGCAAATACATTAAATTTTTTTTTATATTTATTTAATATTTTACTAAGTGACCTCCTATACTTGTGATAGTATTGATTCTTCATGTCTGCAATGACACAAAGAACTGACATATTCAAATTTGATCATGCTTTCTGTAAGGCTGTTTTAAGATCAGATTTATTCCTTAAGAAGTTATCATAGTTCTGGATATTGTCCTTTATGATCTTTTAAATATTTTTTATAGAATTAAGGTCAGAAGATTGTAAGGGCCAATTCATATAATCAATGTTTTTCAAATTTAGCCAATTTGACACCTTATAAATCGAAGCATTGTTATGCTAAAAAATTGGATAGAGAATATTTAACAAATGAACTGCAGTTAAAAATAGTATAAGATGGTCATTTAACATCTTGATATAAATGTTTTTATTAATTTTTTGCTTAGAACCTTTGTAATCATTAAAAAATATTATAAAACCTTTGATATTATCAATAAAATATGACCAAACTATTACTAAGACCCTTCCATTTCTAAAATTTGGTTGCAAACACTCATGTTTGTATTTCTTATCTGTGCAATGCTATACATGAACTTAGTGGAATTGTTTACCTACTTCTATACTCATTTTATCTAAAAAAATAATATGTCTCCAATAGTAAGCATTCTTATTTTTATTCTAATTATACTATTCTATATGTCCTTCTATATTGCTACTAGACAAAAAAGGTTTTAAAGCAGCAATATAAGAATGAAGTTCAACATTGTATAAGGTTCTAGCTACAGTCTGTACACTGCATTGAAGGTTTAAATCCTTTACAATTTTGAGCAGTAGTATATGTTTTTCTTTTAATACTTTTTTTACTAGGGTGATTTTCTCTTCTCTTGCTTCTTTAAAATAAGAGAACATTTGAACTAAGATAAATTTTTAATTTTTTTGGTTCTCTTGTATTTTTGTAAAAACCTTTAGACTGTTATTGGTTTACACTTAATCTTATGAACAACTTGTTCAGCACTCATTGTACTAATATGAGCAAGAATCATTTCTTTCTTTTTTTCTGTCATTTGTTTGTATAGCATTTTTATTAAAAAAAAAATCTTTTGCATGTGCTTGGTTCCTTTGACATCAAAAAAGCAAAAAATAAAAAAATTTGTCCTAAAATTTGTTAGAATGAAGTATGTATAGCCCTTTTATTTACTCATATATAACAATTTGCAAATCGGGTGTTATTTTTGTTAGCTACTGTACATGTGCTTTAAAAAAATACAACAATGAGATAAGATTGGAGATTTTCAGCAAAAAATAAGATAATTAATCAAAAATATAACAAGTATTGAAATGTAAGATCTGGTAAAAAGTATGATAAGTCATATATAAAAATGGATTCAGTAACAAGAAGTTAGGGCATCTGGTATATAGAAAAAATTCTTTGCAAGTTCAGTTTTAATTAAATTGTTTTCCTTAGCATTAAATATATTAATTAGATAAAGTTAAAGTAAAGATTACTGTATTTAGTAATATATAATTTTTAGTAAACTAACATAGCTTTTCTAATTAATAACTATTTGTTTAGTCTTCATTAGCAATTCTTTTCTTTATTATTTCTTAATATTTGTTTTTTTTACTTTTTCTCTTATACATATTTTTTTAGTATATTCCTTCTTAACAAAAAAATTTTTTTTTATCTTCTTATAAATAAATAGTGTTGTTCAATTGTAGGATGGCAGACAGATGAGCTCAATTTAGACTTTAGCAGATTGGATATAGCAGGTCACTTATAAATACCAATTAAAATAACTGCATAATAATAATATAAGAAGTTAGATATAGTTATATTTGTATATTGTCTATACTAAACATTTATAAATAAACTTATAACTGGTTAATCATGTAGTTGCCAAAGTTAAAAAAAAAATTTAAATAATAATTACAAGAAACTTTTTATATATAAAAAAGAAGAATTTTTGAGAACTTTTAATAACTTCTTTTTTAAAAGATAAAAAGTTATTTTTTTATAGATTTTAATCTAATAATTAATTAGTTTTATAGTTACTATGTGTTGTAATATTATTTTGAACTATATAGACATCCAAAATGCATTAGAAATTAAAAAATTTCATATGTATTTTACTAATAATACTTATATATAAATAATAAACCAATATTGTATTTTTCTATTTTTACTAATACTTGGTACTTTATTGTATAATAACTTATATATTAACTAAAAATAAAATATATAATATTGTATAGCTTATATGTTCATTTACAAAACTCTCTATAGTTATTTAGCATTTAGAAATTTCTTTACAGATGTTGTTCTAAGTACAATTAAAAATAACTATAGTAATATATAGAAAATATATAATGTAACAATACTGGTCAGAACTACCCTAGAATTCTCTATTTATAGGGTAGCTGTTGGATTACTTATGTAATATAGGGCATCATAATACTCAAAAGAGATGTTGGATTTGGCAAGTATATCTGGTAGGTATTCTTTATTATATTCTGTATGTTTTCTGTCTCTTTTCTCTATACATTTTAAATATATTACTTATATACTTTTTTCCTATTTGCTAAATACACTATTTATGCTATATATACTATATATGCTATATAAACTATATATACTATATATGCTATATCTTTTATATATGCTATATACGTTATATCTTTTATATATGCTACATATACTATAGTTACTAATTATGCTAAATACCTTATATCTACTAATTATGCTATATATATGCTATATCTATTAATTAATATATATATTATTGTTTCATTATGCAGTCTAACTTTAATAAAATATTAATGATCCTATTTTAGATCGTAACAATAGTAATATTATAATAAATATTATATTATATTTAATAAATATTAATTAACTATAATTAAATTAATTGTTCTATTATTTTAGAGTATTCTAAAACATCTGAAGCATGACTTAAATTCTTTGGTTAAGGCTTTTGTGATGTTAAACAAATATTATTTTAGATATCCAAATAACTATTAACTAAAATAAAATACTATAAGAAATCTACTAATAAAATAAATATTAACCTATTAAATAGATGATTAAAACTAATAAAATAATCTATAAACTATGTAAAAATATTAGGAAAAATATAAAATAAAATATAAAGCTAAAAATAAATATATACTAATATAGAAAAAAAAGTAAATTCTATTACAATACAATTACTTTTAATATATTTATTAATCTTGTCTCTAATCTGTATAAATATTTAATTTATTTGGTTTAGTCCTTATTAATCTTATTTCTACTATTTACAATATGTCTATTTCTTACTATACTGTTATTTTTTTTCTATTAACAAATATATAAACAAATATAAGTTTTATACTGTATTTTATGCTTTGTACAGTTTCAAATTACATTTTTTATTAATTTATCTCATAGTTCTTCTTTTAGTCTATCTTTATTTTCTATTTTAATACCACAAATTATTATTAATTGATTTTTAAACTATCTAATAGATTAAATATTATATCTTTTTTTCTTATATTATTACTCATATTCAAATTTAAATAAGTCATAATTATTTTTGTAGATTTAAATTACAAATTATATATTTGAATCTTTATTTTTATATATAATTTAAAAGCTAGCTTTTTTTTATAAAAACTTTATTTGAATTTTAATAAATTAAAGATATGAACTCATTTTTAATATTTAAAAAAATATAAATATATAAAAATTTTTTAATAAATTTTTTTATATTTAAAAAAAAATATATTTTAATAATAGCTTATATAAACAACTTGAATTGTACTAAATAAAATCTTTTATATTAATATTCTATATATTAATTTTTTTTATAAATTTGTTAATATAAAAGTTAATTATTTAAAATCTATTTTAATTATAAACTTTACAGACTTAAACAACTTTATACTCTTTAATAAAAATAACTAGTAGCAATTAACAATAAATGTTTTTTAAATATCTTAAAATATAATTTTTAGCTAATAAAAAATTAATACTAATAAAAAAAAATAATTAATATATTTGTAATTAATTTAAAAAGCTACAATTTGCTTATATAACAGAAAAACAAGCAATTTATATTATAAACAGTATTATTATTTTTTGTTTTCTTTACTAAAAATACTTCTTATTTTTTTTTGTTTTAAACAAATTTTCTTAATAGAACTTATATTTAATTGGTTAAACACAAAGCAAAGTTAGTACAAAAATCTTTACTTTTTTTTATTTAATACTAATATTTATATATTAACTAATTTAGTTTAAGTCTAGTTTTTTTTACTAGTTTTAACACTTCAAAAAAATTTAAATTACTTTAGTTTTAACTTTTTTTAAAAAAAATTGTATTTATAACAATTATAAAATATTATATTTACTAATACTTTTATTCTTATATATATTTTTTTTTTGTTTTTGCTAAAGTCAATATTAATAATTGTTATTATCTTTATTGTATTTTTAATTATATATTATTAGGAGTGTGGCAACCTAGTGAAGTGGTCAGATTGTCAACCTTCCAAGTGGTAGGTTGGATGTTCAAATCCCATTGATGGCAAAAATTTGGATAATCACCTATATAATATTTGTATTATGACAACTGTTACTAATTATTGAATTAGGATACTTGTAATGATAGTTGCACCAGCATGACTGGCAGGTTATGGGGCATCTGTGCAATGTTGGAGTTATACAAAAGAATGCAAACTGACATATCAGATAATGCAAACACTAGATAAGTCCTTGTGGTATATAAATCTATTGAAATTAGCTAACAAAAAGTTCATTTGAGAAGACCTGAGTAGAGAGATAGCTAGATCTTTGATAGCCCTACTGTAAAGGCTAGCTCAGGGAAATGGATACCAAGGTCTAGTACCTAGTCCTAGTAGCCAGACAGGCAAGAACCTCCAGGTTGGAAGTCTTGAAGGTACTACCAATCAGGATGCCAGAATGAACTGAAAGAAAAGGATATTAGGTTGACCTGATATACCAATGAACTGGTCATAGTCCTACACAGGCTATCTGGATTGGAAGTTTAGTAAAAGAGCAAGAGAAAAGGCAGAAGTATACTAAAGTACCAGGGTTATGCTATGAAGTAGATGCTAGGATCTAAGTAAACTCTACAAGAGCATAGTAGTTTAATGATTAGCCCTAATCTTAAGTGTTGGTTCTACTATAGCAATACCTGAGTTAGTTGTAAAAATAAGTACAGAAGGCTCTGGGGGGTTTACCTTGAAGATAAATTAGTTCTAAGGTTGAGGACAATGATCTGGTACATCTGAGATAACCAGTGATGTTAACACAGATTACAGGTTTAGATAGTTTAAAGTAGAACATCCAAGCAGAGATGTTAGATATTGCAATTGGTGGGAACCTTCAGGTGGACTCCTTAAATAGGTAATATAGAAAAGTTACACATGTAGCCAATTGTACACTCTTCTGTAGTGGTTCATTAAACCACAATATCAATAAGTATTAATAAAAGTCAAAAGACCAAAGAGATTATCTTAATATTAAAAAAAAAAAAATTATATATTATTATAATTTATATAAAGAAAGTATACAACTAGTCATATATATAACTTTTGGTTGCCTATTTAAATAGTTCATCTGCAGATTTTTTTTTTTTTTAATATTAAAGTCCTTATCTTTAAAATGTAACATTTTTATTTAAGTATATAGGACATAGCATGCCTTTAGAAGCTATTTTATATTAGAGGTTACAACTAGTTATATGTGTACTTTTGATGTCTAATTTAAGTAATCTGCTTATATATTGCTATATAAGTTCTATACTAGATGTCATACTTACAAGCCAGCTAGGTGTCTTGCCTATTTAAACTCTCTGCATATTTAATTTTTTTTGTATTACAAGAACATTTTCAAGACTACACTTATCTAAGTTTTTATTACTAATTGATACTCTTAAAACTACTTTATTTTTAATAAAAAACTTACTAAAGTCTTTATATCTTATATATACTGACCTAGTTTTATTAACATGCTATAGTTATCTAATACTTGCAATCACAGGAATTACTTGTTTAACTGCTATATTATACTATTTTTATCTTTGTAAAGTTTACTAAAACTTCAGTATCTATATTTTTGACATCTTCTTTATCATCCTCTACTAGCTGCAACTTGAAACTAACAAGTTCTCTTAGACTATCAATACAGATAACCCAGTATAGTATATTTCTGTATTTTTTTTCTCTGACAAGTCTAATAGTCTAATTGATTATGTGCTCTTTACACATATTTGATGTTAAGTTTAAACTTTAATTTTTATATAAGATGTTTTGTAGGCTTTAACTAGTCTAATGATATTGTTAAAAGTTTATGCTATCTCTTTATTTAAAAATTTCTAAATAGGTTTTTATCATCTCAGTTCCTTAGTCTTTCATGCCTAGTGGTCTTATCATAAGTTTGCACTAAAGTCTTATATAATACCAGTTATATATTCTTTTATATATATATAATATTATACTTCATATAAATGCTCGAGCTTCCAATATCAATAAAACCTAACTTGGTATATCTGGGTTATAGTTATATAAGATCAACTGATCAACAGAAAACAGTTACTATAATACAAATATAATTTACAAATTTTATCAAAAATAGGATTTGAATCTTAGATCTGCCACTTGAAGAATAACAACTTAACTACTATACTAAAATCACTATCCTCTTATTTACAGATTTTACACTAGCACTATATTGTTACAAAGTAAATTTTTAGCATAGCATAGTATATTATATTATTAGTAGTTGTTATATATTTATTATTGTATTTTATATTATATTTATTATTAGTTATTAGCATAGTTATATTATAGTATATAGTAGTTAAATAATAGAATCTTAATTGGCTGTTAGAAGTATAATACAGACATATAACATTAAGTAACATCTATAATGTTACTATTGTTTTATAAATTCCAAGTATCCTTATACAAGTTTCATGTATTCTAGTACAATTTACTGTACCAAATAACAGTACAAGAATTTCAAGTATCTCTTCTACAATTTTCATGTATTCTTGCACAATCCCAAGTATCTTAACACAATCTTCAAATGTTTTTGCACAATTCCAAGTGTCTCTGTACAAACTCAAATATCTTGACACATGCTCTAAGTGTTTCAAGTACAAATGACAAATATATATAAACATTGTTTCAACTATCTTTATACAAACTTCACTTGTCTCTGCACAACTCCTACTATCTCTACTAGGTAAAAAGATATATAAAGAGTACCTTTTCTTCATCCTTGCTAATTCCAAGTTTCTATACTTCAACTCAGACATAATAACCTTTTAAATATAAAATGTAATATTTTCCTTCTAGGGTAATTTCTATAAGCAAGGTTGTTACTATGTGTGTTGTTAATAAAAAGTTAATTTATATACTATTATTATCTTAAACTGTTTGCCTGCTGCTGTGTAATAAAGTGAACTACTACATCTTCATCCTATATATATTTGCAATAGTCAATTACTGTATCAGGTGACCTTGTTACTTGGTTGTATTGTATCAAGAAGGCTACAACTCTGTAACAATATCTATAATCTACTAAAAAATTATTTATTTAAACACTTTGATTTTTACATTATATTAAACAAATAGTTTTAAAGTTTTTGTATATCTAAATATCATCTAATCTAATATTTATTTAAATTTTTGTACATCTAATTGTGCTGTTTAACTTAATATTTAATATTTCTTTTGTATATTTATCAGGCCATTACCTATTCTAAAACATGTTATCTAATTATAAAGCTTAAAGTATTTTTTTGTTAACTAATCTATCTATTTTATAAACTATTAACAAGCTATACTTTTATAAAGTTTATCTAAATCTTAGAATCTATTTTATAATATATCTCTAGTACTTTAGTATATCTTGGCTTTGTTTTTAGATATCTAATTTAAATAGCTCAAAAGAATTATAACTTGTTTTTGATATATTAAGTCTGGTTTAATATTCTTTTTCTTTGGTTTAAAATTAACATTCTGATTGATAGTATCTTTTACTTAAAGGTTTTTGCCTATCTAATTTCTTTATATTGATATCTGTTTCTTAGATCTAATTTTATAATAATATTATTAAAAATTTGTATTATCTTTTATTTAGATCTTCTTTAATTTTTTCTAAGTTCTACAAATTTATATAACTATAAAAACTTATCTTAAATTTGTATCTTTTTGTATAACTAATATACATAAATAATTTATAACTTACTAGTCATATAATTATAGTTACAAATATTTTATTTTTATTAATTAATAGAATACTATTGTCATAATGCAAATATATTTTTAAATTTTTGTCTCTAGTAAGTTTTGAATATACAATCTGCCACTTGAAGAATTAATAACTTATCTATTTTATTAAGTTATCACATTCTTTTTTTACAACTTTTAATTTTTCTATTAATATAAACAAATATATAGATCTGTCAAATAATAATAGCACTATATGCAAATTTTATATAATATTGATGCTGGTCTTGTTTAAAAAATTTGACTAATATTTCAATTAACTAAATTTTTATAGACTATTTTAGAGTCTTTTATTTTAATAAAAAGTTAAACTATTATAACATCTTTAGTATTAAGTAACTTTTAAATATAATTAATACTGAATTTTTAATATAAAATAATTTTTATTATAATATTAAAAGATACTTTTTTTATTTTTTTAAATATTAATGATAAGGTTATACTTCAATCTTTATTAAAACTCAGTTAAACTTTTTACAAGTAAAATATACAGAAAAAATTTATATTTGAATTTTATATCTATAATATATTAAGATTAGAAACTTAAACAAGTTATTTGTAATTTAAACCTAATATTAAAAAATATTTTAAAATTAATTTTTTTATTAGTTCTATATAATGCAAGACTTAATAGTTATATTTATAAATTTATCTTTAACATTTTTATAATTAAATTCTTATATACTAGTTAGTTAGATATTTAGCAAAAAAGTTTAAATAATTATAAATAAATTTATTATTAAAAGAATTTATAATCTTTTTAATAAAAAGTTTAAAACTTTATATTATATTATTATTTAACAATACATTAATATGCTATTAAAAATACAACTTAAAAAATAAGTCTTATTTTTTTGATATTAAAGTAACTTGAGTTTTTTAACTTTATTAACATATTTTTAAATAATATAGTTCTATAAAGAACTATTACAAAAAACTATACAATTGGTTACATATATAACTTTTTTATATTACTTATTTAAGAAGTTTATCTAATGTTTTTTACTAATTGCTATATCTAACATCTTTGTTTAGATGTTTTATTTTGAACTTTCTAAATCTATTTTATGTTAACTTTACTAAATTATGCCTAAATTCTTATCTTAACTTTAAGATAAATTTATTTTTAAGATAAATCTTTTAAAGCTATTTGTATATTCAGTTTACAGTTTAATCTAGTATTGCAATAGCTAAACTAATACTTGTAATCAAGACTAATCATTAAACTACTATGCTCTTGTAGAGTTTATCTAAACTCTAGTATTTACTTTACAGCATATTCCTAATACTTTAGTATATCATTGCTTTTGTTTTCAGATTTCCAATTTAAATAATCTGTATAAAACTATAATCAGTCTATTAGTATATTAAATCAACTTAATATTTATTTTTTTTGATCTTTTTAGTTAGAATTTTAACAGCCTGGTTAGTAATACTCTCTACTTTGAGGTTTTTATCTTTTTGGATATTTTATATTTATATTTATAAAAAAAGTTTTATTGTTTCAAATATTGTTAATTTGATATAATAAAATATTTTTATAATTTTTAAATAAATTATAAAAAAAAATTCATATTTAGTTTTATAAATTGACAAAATTTTTTAATTAATTAGTTGGTTATTATTTTTTTAGTTAGTTTTAACTAATTAATTAATAAATTAATTGATTAGTTGCAATTAGTTAATTAATTAATTAATTAGTTACAATTAATTTATTAATAAATAATTTTTCAATTAATTCTTTGCAACTAATTAATTAATTCTTTAATTAATTAGTTGGTATCTAAAGAGTTTGTTAATTAGTTGTTAACTAACCAACTAATCAATTAATTAATTTTAATTTGTATTATTATTTATATTGATTTTAATAACTTTTAAAAAGCATTAACTTTTAATCTTATTTATAACATTTTAACTTTACAATTAAATAATACATTTAACTCTAACTAGATCTTTTTACTTTTTTATAAACTCTTTAATATAATTTTAAAAAACCTTAACAAAGTTTAATTTTAATATAAAAGTTATTATGTGAAAGACCAAGCTAATGATGATTAGACCCAATATACAGGGCAGACTATGGTATCTTCTGCAACTGTAAAAACTAAGTATACAGCAAGTGCATCTATAGAAGAAAAATCCAACTTCTCAGATAACAATCCATCACATCCTGCTGAGAACTCCTTTTCAATAAACTCATACCTAACTTCTCCAAAAAACTTCTATATACCAAATATCTTTATCAATACACCAACAAAATCAAGCACTAAATTGATAACAATAAATCATTAACAGAAGCCTATAAAGATATTATAAACTCACTAACAACTAACACTATTAAAAAGAAAGCTTATATCAAAACCTCTGATTTACTCAAACTATACAATCCCTCTATTTGTTTTAATAAATTTCTTGCATTTTACAACTTACAACTTCTACCCTCACTACAATCAATCAGCTCCTTTTTAAAATTTATCCAAAATGAATGTCCAGAATACTATTCAAAACAATATATAAAAATTTTTATCAAGACATCTAACAATAACTTACATAAAGCTCACATTTACCTTCTTCAAGAAATCAACTCTTTATCTAATTTTACACTTATTCCTTTCAGAAATCTTTTAAACTATCAAAATATTGCACTCAAAACTAACTTTTCTTTAACAAAATTCAATATACTATTACTTTCAGAATGTCAAAATCTCCTCTTAACTACTACATTGTCTAACTCTGAACTATCTACTTCTATAATATATACAAATAACAATATTCTATTTTTAAATAACTCCAATATAATAAAATTAATTAAAATATATTCACTTAATGTTAATGGCCTCCTAGATATATTCAAACAATTAAGTTTAATTGACTATATTTCAGAAAACCAAATAGATATCTTTGGAATTTCTGAAATTCATCTAACTAACAAAGAGGCAAAATTTTCAACCCTTTTACAAAAACTTATAAATTATAAATGTTTCTGGACATCTAGCAATGCTCATCAGGATGGTGTAGAAATATTAATTCACAAATCGCTTACAAAACACATTAGAAAAATTCAAACTTATAAAAAGTTTCTTTTAGAAATTGACATTTTTCTTAAAAATCTTTATATTAAACTAATCTAACTTTACTTTCCAACTCAAGAAAAGAAACAACTCAGAAAAGATATTCTTCTATATCTTACTTTCATTCTTAGCAAAATTAACTACAAAATAATTCTAATAGAAAACTTAAATAGAGTTCCTAATCCCAAATTAGATAAACTACCACAAAAAAACTCAAACATATCTAAATACTTATTCCTAAAACTTCTTAAATCTCTTCAATTTTATAACACCTATAGACTTTTTTTTCTATTAACTTCTACATTCTCTTATATACACAATAACAGTCATAGTAGAATTGATCAAATATGGACTAATGTCTATATTATACTCTTAGACTATATTGACATCCTATCTAACCCATTTACCTTAACTGATCATTCAATAATATTACTAGAACTTATATTTGATATACCTAAAATTAATACACAATTTCATCAAACAAGAACTATCTATTAATGAAAACTTATCAAAAAAAAACAAACTAAAAACTACCAAAACTATACTAAACAAAACCTTAAACCATTTCTTACATCTATTACCAATATAAACCACAATTCTGAACTCAATAATATATGGAATCAAATTAACAAAATCCTAATCAAAGCAACTCAAAAACATATTTTATTCAAAAAATTAAATTAAATCCATATTATACTGAACAGCAATTACCCTTTCTTTCACTACTCTATAAACAACTTAAACAAGCAATTCTACTTAAAAGAAATCTTAACAAATCTAACTTCATAAAAACTTACAACTTATATATAAATAAATATACACAAAATACTCTACTCTCACTCTTACATCCAACATTAACAAATTACAATTCTGACTCTACCATCTCTCCTATCCTCTTTACTATCGAAATTAAAATTCTAAAAACTAAAATTCATAAAGAAAAACAAGAAAACACTTTTAAGGAAATTCAAAACAAACTAGAAGAAAGTAACAACAATTTTTATCAAAATCCTAAAATATTCTTTTGAAATGTTTTAGAAAAACACAATAATAGTATCAATTTAGATTGTCTTTTATCTAACAACACACTTACTACTCTACCAACTGAAATAAAACAAGCTCTACAATCTCATTTTCAAGATTATTTTAAAAAACTACCATATAGTCCAATTCAAGAAAACACAAAATTCTACGAACTTTACAAACCTCATCCAGAACATGAACCTCTCTTTGTTAACCTATTCTCAGAAATTACTTCAGAAGAATGGAACCAAGTCATATATGATCTTTCAAACCAAAAAGCTGCTAGTCCATTTGAAACTAATTATGAACATCTAAAATACTTAAACTCTAAAGCCCAAAACATTATTTGACTTTTTCTAACAAAATGCCTCTTATTACAACAAATACCAACAATATGAAAAACTTCCAACATATTTTTAATCCTAAAGAAATCCTTATGGGACTTCACATTAGACCAAGTTAGACCTATCTCACTTATTGAACCCATTAAAAAATGCCTTATTAAAATCTTTACAATACGTTTTGACCAAATTATAAACCAATATCATCTACTAAGTGATTTAAATTTTGCAACAACTAAAGACAGCTCTATCTACATTCCTATACAAATACTACTTAATACAATTGAATATTACAAAACTAATCATAAAGAAGCTTGGATACTCTTTTAAGATATGTCCAAGGCTTTCGACAAAATCAACATTAAGAAATTGTTAGATGCTTGTAAATGTATTGGCATTCCTAAATCAGGTTTAAATTTTATTAAATTTCTCCACCAAGACAGAAAGGCTAGAGCAATCATAGCCTATAGTCTTACTAATCCAATTACACTATATTCTGGTTATTCACCCTTACTCTGGAAAATTTATTATAATCCTATTCTTAGCTATATAAATTCAAAATACAACTCAAAACTTCTCAAAATCTCTTTACAATCTTCTCTTGATATAATCTTTTTAACTGCAACAATGCAAACAACAATACCACCCCTTGCCTTTATGAATGACACAGTTTGGCACTGTGAATCTAAAATGATTTCCAAGATATTTTAAATGCTATATCTGAACTCTATCAACTAAATAATATTCAAGTAAACTTATCCAAATCAGACCTTATTCACATTACATATAACAAAAAAATATTATCTAACACAATACCAGATACAATATCTCTTACCTTTAATAACCAACCAATTACACCTAGGAAATTCAATGAAATAATCAGATACTTAGGAATTTTCCTAAATAGAAAAGGATCAACTAAACCAATACTTGATAAAATTTTTGACAAAACCTCCCAATTTATTCATACTATTTAGTACAAAAAACTTCTTCTTATACAAATATACTGTCTACTCAAACTATTTTATCACTATCAATATAATATCTACTTCAAATATTTTTTTTTTACAAAACAAACTTCAACAACTATCTAGTCTTCTAACAAAATATACCAAACACATGCTCTATTTATCTATTAATACAAACAATGACATTCTTACTAATCCACAACTACTTAATATTCCAACATTCAACAAACTCATGTTACAAACTTGCAGTAGTAACATAGAAAGATGCTTTAATAATAATATATTCCTAAATCAAATCTCTATACATCATATTAAAAAATGGCTTTCAAAAATATAGAAACCATCTCTAACTCAAAATACAATCCTAAAAAATTATAGAAAAACTATTAATTTCACTATAATATCTCAACTATATCACTTATACAAAAATAATATTTTTATTAATAACACTCACTTAAATCAATTAATATCTCATAAACAAACTAACCAACTAAACAA